>JANRGW010011108.1:0-52123 GCA_024733675.1 Psilopsiagon aymara | reverse complement strand
AATATCTGAAGGGGGCCTATAGGGATGCTGGGGAGGGACTCTTCTTTAGGGACTGTAGTGATAGGACAAGGGGTAACGGCTTCAAACTTAAATGGGGGAAGTTCAGGTTAGATATAAGGAAGAAGTTCTTTACTGTAAGGGCAGTGAGGCACTGGAATGGGTTGCCCAAGGAAGCTGTGAATGATCCACCCCTGGCAGTGTTCAAGGCCAGGTTGGACAGAGCCTTAGGTGGCATGGTTTATTGTGAGGTACTCCTGCCCGTGGCAGGGGGGTTGGAACTAGATGATCTTAAGGTCCTTTCCAACCCTAACTGTTCTATGATTCTATGTGCAGAAGAAAAGAAGGAAGTTATGAATCTCTTCAAGAAAAGCAGCCTAGAATACATAGAAAAAGCCACGAAGATGTATGACAGAAAACAGTGAATGGGAAAAAGCACTAAGCAACAGTAGCAGAACTAAAAGGATAGGCTTCATTTCATAAAAATATACATAAGGGAAAAATCAAAACCAAAGATAAAAGCCTTTAAAGTATAGTATTTCTCAACATCAAAATTAAAATTTAAGAATGTATGAATTAACAAAACTTCAGAGCATGTGTAATATAGTGCCTAAAATTTCTTTTCAGGCTAGATATCTTTCAGCTGTGAACTCAAAAACCAGAAAATCGGTAACAATCTGTAATCATGACTGCTCAATGGAATCATTCTATAGCCAACATACTCAGAAAATGAAGCTATTTAAATCTCATCACATATCCCTGAAATAGATACATATATATACATACACAGTGCCAATTTCATAAGTCTGAACAAACAGGATTTCCACCAGATAAACATTTACATATTTAAAACTCACCAGTTCCTGATCTAAGGCACTAGGTACAGATCTGCTTCTTACACTCAGAGTATCCTCATTTCCTTCAGAGAAAGATTCACTCAAATCTATCTCAGATTGGCTACGATCTGTAAAATAAAAGCAATTAAAATGCCTGCTATAATTTGTACAAAAACATGCAGTTCCATCTTCTACAAAACCAACTGGTTTTTAATTAAAAAAAAAAAATCAAAACAACTTTTTAGGTATCTGTCATAAACTATGGCAACTGAACACCATAATAAATGGAAAAATATGCTTTTCTGATGCTGTTCAGTCTTCTGGCCAATAATTTTTCTCCTGCCCTATATGTCTGCTATAATTGCCTCCTGTGGATGATGCTACAGATCAAGTTTTTTACTTTCTCTGGTAGGCCTATCAGCGTGGAATATTGTCAAAATTACAGTCTAAGTGTTCACATCTCCACCACCACCAAACCCACCCCAGTGTCTGCTTCAGAATTAAGCAACTAGGGATGGACATAGAAAGTACTTCTGCTGTTACTGGTGCTCCCTGTGCAGAAGGGAAGGGGCAGAGAACAAGTCTCGAGACCTGCACAATTTTTTTTTTAAGTCCTACAGGTCTCTCAGCCATTCTATAGGGATAAAACACAGAGGATGCCTTGGAGAAAGACAGTCCTCTCCATATAAATCTTCTGTGTGACTGTTCAATATACTGTGAAAGAAAGATCAACCCTGAAGATAGGAATCTGGAAAGTTTTCAACCGTCAGCCTTCTCTCTGGGCTATAGATCTCCAGATCTTAATGTCCTTTGAGACCCCCCAACAAGGAGACAATGAAGAATCTGAGGCTTTTTCCCAGGTTGCCTGCAATTTTGCTGAGGATCCAGTTGCTTTGGTAACATTAGGCCAGTTCTTTTCTACTAGGAAAGCCTTTATTTTGTAAGGTAGCAGAAACAAGAGAATTTTCACTTCCTAAAGAACTGGTAGTCTGTAACATCTCTGCCTGGAGTTGCACCATACAATATTCTCAAATAAACTCGAAATCTTTCAAGTTCTAAAATCTAAGGTGAAGAACATTATGCCCTTTGATTAGCTCTATGCCGTACACCACTAGGTCTCTCCTTTGGGCTAAATTCAGGTGAAATGAAGTAAGCCCTGCTGTGTTTTGGAGAGAAACTTGTATATCTCAAATCACTCTTTCAGCCCTGTAGGAAGCTGACCAAGTACCTGGGAGGAGCAGAAGAGCTCAGGGCGTTCCAGCCTCCTATTTCAGAGCGGAAAAGGAGGATCTCCACCCACTGTTACAAAGTGGATCTCACAGCACCTTCCTGTGCAAGCCTCATTTACCTAACAGCCTCCAATGAAATGAGGTAAATCACAAAGGAATTGACTGGTTCAGTGCATCATGTATAAAAATAAAAGGACATGAAAACTCTAAGGGAACTGCTCTCTGGCAGCTCACTGTTTTCCATATATGCTGCTGGGAAAACTGCATGTGAAATGTAATGGCAGATAGGTAGTATCTGCACAGAGTCAACCACATAGAGAATGATTTAGCAATGTGCAATTATGAATGAAATCTTAAAACAATTCTAAGAGCATATAATTTACCTAATACGAACTTTGTGCCAAAATTACTGGAATTAAGACTACTGTATTTTCAAATATAAAACTTGTTAAGTGGTATAAACTTGCTCTGAAAATGGAAGAATTTTCAGAATGAATACGAAGAACTTCATGAAATGTAATAATCTCCTGATGATATAGGCTGGCAGAAAGAAAGAAAAGATTTAATACTTGCCTGATGACAAAGACACCCTAGAAACGGCAATGGAAGGTGCTCCAGATGCTTTCCTACCACGCTTCTTTACTAAATCTTCAGGTACACTTTCACTTGCTGGAATAATCACTCCATTGTCTAAGACAATGTCCTGACCAATAAGAAAAATGCACATCCCATAAATACAAAAAGCAAGCTTATTCACTATCAACTTAAAAGCATCATTTCAATCAGCCTACAGAATTCTAAAGCCCCTTTAGCATTCAGTCTATTACTGAATGTATTTAGATTAAAATCTAATGTGCTTTGATTAGCACAGATCATGCATAAAATTTGCAGAAAGATATGCTTCATGCCTACATTTGAAGTTTGCAACTGAAGAATCAGAGCAATGAATTAGGACTGAAAGGAGGGAAATTAAACACTCCAATCTATTAAAAGTTTACTTAGCTTGGAAATCAAAAGAATAAGAAAAAGGGCAAGAAAATATAAAAACTAATTATTTTTTTTTATTCCAGCATAATAATTTTATTCAGAGTAAACCCAAATGTATTTGAACTAATTAAATTATGCCAATGCAACCTCCTGAGTAAAACCGATATGCTGGATATCATTATGGCTTTTCACCTTCTTGTAAAGGAATAGCTAACAACATAACTCCATGTTATGTTTTTAAATTAAATGGATTGGCCTTTTTCAACCAAATCTAATGCACTTGAAATCAAGCCCGTCTGTGGACCAGCAAGTATATAAATAAAACAATTATTAATTTATTTACAGCTCCCAAAACTGCCCTTCATATACGCTAACTCACTTTCTATCAGGAAAGACAATATATTAGACCACATATTTGGAATTTAGAAAAAAAGGTGTTTATGCATTCAATAGGGCTCTGACATAAAATGCTTACATACTTTTTTCCAAACTTTTATGGTAAGAGACATTACTCTGACTATAAATTTCACTTTCATTTTACACTTAAGTCATGGCAACTGGAATAACTTGCTAGTTGAATCCTGATTTCTTAACGGGGGGCTATCTAAAATGAGATGGATGTCTCAGTGCACAGCAAGGCAGAGGAGCTACTTGACAAAGAAGCAGGCTGTCTGGGAATGAAAAGGGAGTCTGCTTTTGGCTAGGTGTTATTACGAAACAGCCAAGGCAACTAGCTCAGTTATCCCACCTGCATCCCAAGAGGCCTAACAACAGGTAAGAGGAATCCCACCTTCCTTTTTGATAAACCTTTGAGCACACATTTTGAGTTACGCCATAAACATGCAGAGCCCAGTGTCCAAAGCCAGAAGAACCTCGGTCAGTACAGCCTCATCTTCTGCAAGTACTGAGCTTGCAAAATATTCCTTAGAAGTCAGCGGGAACATGCTGGACTCTGCATGTTTAAAGTCACATCCTTAGCATCCACAGCAATTACTCAAGGCCCTGAAGTGCCAAAATGCTTACTCCCATCCTTCTGCTTCTCAGTTCAGAATCTGTAACTCATTATGTAATGCTGGACATTAAGAGCAATTCTTAGACAAAAGAAAAATGTCTGCCAAACCAAAAACCCCATCACTGATATAACATGACACATTTTGTTCTAGCGAAGATTTTCACTGGTCCCAGCAGAATTAAGGAATAAACAAAATCTTCTTTCTAAGGCTTGTTCTTTCCAGGCTAAAAATCAAGCTAAAAGGGCTGATACCAGCCAAGTCATCTTATTTGGTGTCAGCTCTGCATCTACGTACTTACCCTGGAATAATCTGCAGTCATGCTGCGCATGCTGAGTGCCGGAGACCTCGGAAGGGAAGGTATGGAAACATTGCCTCTGTTCATGGAATCCACAGCCCCTTTCATAGGGCCTGCAGTGGCCTCTGCATCACTGCTGCTCAGTGAAAGAGTACTCCCTCTGTGATGGAGAGAAAGTATTAAAGTGCTATTGCTTTAAGCAAACCAAAGCAACCCATTTAGCAAACCACTGCAATAAAACAGCCATGGTAACAGTTTACTAGAACAACATTGCCCCAGATGAACTGCGTGACTGCAAGGAAATGGTCACCTGGAAAGAAAAACATAGGGAAAGTGAGTTACCTTATCCATGCAAGGAATACAAGAGTTTTCAGCACTTCTACCATAACTGAAAAAGCCCAAGTGTGTGGCTCTTGTCCAGGCTGCAGAAGCTGCATTCATCCATGAATATGGCCAGGACCTTGAGCAACCTGGCCCTATGGGAGGTATCCCTTTCCATGACAGTGGTGTTAGAAGTAGATGATCTTATGGTCTTTTCCAACCCAAGCCATTCTATGTTTCTAAGTTCATTTTGCCCTGTTGGGATATATTCACATCCCGACAGTAGGTGTGATGACTCATGTAGCACTTCCTTGGTTTAAAGTAAAACTATGGTGATATGACAGTTCTGGCCACTTTCTGCAGCCAATGTTAATGACAGCACTGTCTCCAGAAGTCTAAAATCCTTGTCTATCTGCTCTCCATCCTCTCCACTAAAAAAACAACTTGTTTGCTGTCTTATTTATATTTCAATAATGACTCTTGAGTCAAGTCAATTGCTTCAACCAGTCTGGAAGGCTAGGAAAGCTAGACAAGTCTTTTTGCCATATTTCATGTTAGTAAAAGTGACTAAAGAAAACCCCCATATCCGTAATCAGTATACCAGAACCCAGCTGCTGTCCAATTCCAAAATAAACAGAAAATTTTCCATGGCACATTTTTTCATTAGAAAATACTGACTCAATGTGAGTATTGAGGAGGTGTAGAAAGTGTAATGTTGCACTTTCTTGACAGTGAAAATTATTTTTAAATGTATTTTGAAACACATTTCAATGTATATTTAAACACACTTCAATGTATTTTGAAACACACTTCCAACTCAAGTTTTCTTTACATTTGAAATTCACATTAAACATACAAGATCTCGTCTGATCTACTCTTCTTTCTCCATAAACATCAGTTAAATCTTTTTAATTTCTTTTTCACAGTTCACAGAAATGTCAAAACCTCTTGCAGACTGTACGAGTTTTGCATACAGTTCTACTTACTACTTTAAACTCAAACTGGTAAATAGGAATTGATGGAGGAACTGAACCCTATTCATATGGAAAAGACAGTGTCAAAGGACAATAGTAGTGCAAATTTACTGAAGAAAATTTTTAGAGCTTACAGTATATTTTCAGCCAAAAGAGGCTTGCTTAATAATTATTTCATATTTGCAGACATCTTCACTGTGCTGGACAGCAGCTGAATCTCACCCTCACTTGGTTTAGGCTGTCATCGTATTTAGAGCAACTGCAGTAAAAATCTTCTCTACCACAATGGAAATTGTCATTAGAACTACTGTTGAACTGAGAAAAACCACTCTGAAACACAAGAGCTCCTGAATCACTACATTAAGCAGTAAGCCAAGGCTCTGAATCCACATTGGTGGAGTTATTGAAAACAAGGAATATAAAGGAAACCCCCCCACACCAGGGCTGTCTACAGATGTTATGCAATCATCATTTTGTATTTTAGCAAGCATATGGTAATTTTTTAACAATTACTATCCTATTTTAGCAGTATATTGACAACATAAGATAATGCATAATGAACACGTTCTTCTGCATGTGCACTTCGCATACATACACGGCCCTGCTAGTTTTTAATATGCTGAGACAGCGATCAACGAATCCTACTAAATGTGCTGTGACTGAAGTTTAGTCCTATCTGTTTACATAAAGATGCAATTTTGGTGCTGCAAAGGAAAATCAAGGTTACTTGGCTGTCATCTGTGTTTTAGCAAAGCTGTTGGACTATAGATGCACACACCTTAATTTCCAAGCCAACCAGTGTACGGAAAGCAGCCAGAATGCTGAAAACCTGGCTTCTACTACATGCGCTCCACATTTGATGGACTGTCATGACATCCTGTTACAAAAATTGTTGTTACCAATTGTTTTTTTCCCTACCGTTAAACTAATATAAATCAATAGGAGCGTTCAGAAGTAGGAGTGAGCTGGGGGAAAAGGTTTGAAAACATGTTACAAAAGGGTTCTGAGGAGTCATCAGTCAGACTAAGCCATTGCACATCAAACCTCTTAAACGGACCTCTCTTGTACTTATCCCTCATTTCAGTTTGTTTTTAGAGAGAGGTTCGACGTATTTTGTATGCATTTTAAGTAGATGAAAAAAGAAAAACATTATAAAACAACTATGCCACGCACTTCCAGGTAGTATGCAAGGCCTCAGTATGATGAAGTAGTGTGCCTGTGCAGCTAAGCCTGAAATTCCTATACTGTTTCTCCTAGAAGTATCCTGATGCAGCCTCCCAGTTCATTCAGCTGCAAAATCAGCAAACAGCTTTTCTGGAGTTAAAAATAAACCAGTTGAAGAGATGAACTTATGGCCTGGGACTCCCTGTTCTCAGCTCAGTTTGTCTTCTCTTAAACAGAAAAGAATGAAAATTCTCAGTTTCCTTGCTGGTAGGTGAACTACTACCAATTTTGGCAACGCAGCTAAAAAGATGAGGTCAATTAAATAACTCAGAAACGTGCAGGAAAATCTAGGACAGCTACAGTGTCATAAGATGTCGTTATATTCTTTTAATTTGAAACTGAAAACAGTTATGGACGGTGACCTGAGAAGCTTTGCTGTTATTTTTAATAATTACTACTCAGTTCTGCTGCTTTTAAACCAAGTTTATGCAATATTAAGTAACTTACTCCAAGTGTTCACCAGAATTAGGAGACAAGGATGCTTGTGGGAGATCTGTGCAAGTTGCTTTGATGTGCCAGACTGCAAGAAAGTTCTTGTGCAACTAACCATAAATGAAGCAAAGTAATTTTATTTGAGGTGACAGAATTCAGGTAAGCTCTGTGTACAGTCTTAGAAGGACAAATAGAATTAAGTAGTCTATAAAAATAGCCTTTATGTTTGATTGTCTTGCTCATCTTTCACACAAAGCATTAATTTCCAGCTTTTGTCCACAGCCAGGGTGCTGGATTTATTAAATTAGGGGTATTGAGATGCCTGTCATCTCAACCTCACCTGGCCAAATCTGAGCCCGGTGTCAAAGTACCTAGTAACCCAGCTGTGTTGCCAGGGAATACTTTTGATATGGCACTTTCTAAATATTAGCTTGTGGAAGGATTGAGGAGCAGCTTACATTTCTTAGTAGAAGGATGAAAATTCCTGTCTTGTACATGCATTCAGGGGTAAAAAACAATTTAAAAGGGCTGATACCTGCCATGTCATCTTGCTTCGTGTCAGCTGTATCTGGTGTTAGCTCTGCAGCACACACACCTGATCTCAAAGTTGTTTTTTCTGTTAGATCACCCACTCATTAAAAGAAAAAAAAAATAATAATCCAGAAAACCAGCAAAAATACTAAAAATACTACTGGCTTCATAAAAGTCAGGTATGAATCTGGTTAGATACAGAAAGCTTAATTATCCCAGAGAAAAGAAACTTAGGGAACTTTGTGAGGATTAAAGAAGAAAACTCGCTTTAAAGCTGATTGCGCTACTGAAGTGTTTCAGCATCCAGCGAAAACAAAAAATAAAACTATAAAGTTTCGAAAGGATTAGAACCACCAACCTTAGGCATGTTGCAGAACACCAAGCAACTGGGCTTTAGAATTATAGATAACAAAGAGAAGCAAGTTCTTGCTTAAACAAGAAGGTTCATCTGCATGTGAATTAAACTCCGTGATGTTCATTTTACCTGATACCCTGTGTTTCTGTATATGTAGTGTTGCAACAGCACTGTTTTAGAGTTAGAAATTTCTATTGGATCTTACAGAACACAGGATCTTACACACTTTTTTTAAAAAAACAGAAAATTACTTCAAGACTAGATTGCAAAATTTGTAGGTGTGTGCACCCAAGCAAAGAATGTTGGTCTGCATCTAGCACAGACAATCCAACTGAACAAGAAAAAAGTGAGCTATATTTTGGCTTTGTTTTGGAGGGGGGACATGAGAGGAATGTTGCATCTGGCCTTTTAAAATGCTATCAAAAGCTGTAATAAGAGATCTCTTATGCCCAGAAGAATGATAAATGGAATTCTGTTACAGATAACTGAGACAATAATCATGGACAGAGAAGGGCAAAGAGAGTGTTTGAAGAGGAAAATATAAAATATAATTAATTACCATGTCATTACCAAAGAAAAACTTTGGAACAAAAGGCCCCAGTTCTGTAACATGTACACAGCTCATCAACTAAAACTCAGAAAGCAAAACCAACAATGTACCAACACCAATCACAGCTGAACACAAGGAAAGAAAAGGAAGATGGATGGAAATCATTTTTATGATTTTTTGGTTTGTTTTTTTTTTTTTTGTTGTTGTGGGGTTTTTTAAACAAGCTCTGCTTCTCAGGTAATATTAACGCCAAGCATTCAAAGACACAATACAACACAGAGAACTGACACACACCACAAAGTTAATCTTGATATGAGATGTACCAGATTTCTGCTGCTCACCTCTCAGAGCAAGGTGTGGACTTGCCACTGGGCAGACTTCGGGTTTCAGCTTCTGAGCCTGTGCTTCTTTCACCTTCATCTTTGGCATTTATCATTTCTCCCTTGGTAACTGCCCTAATTAGCTTCCTGATGAAAACAGGGAATAAAAGGTCTTAGAAGTTGTAAGGCTTTTCCCAGGAAACAACAGCCTGACTGGAGTACTCTGATGTGCGCATTTTGTTAATTTCATCTATCTGACCTACAGACAGGTCTGCATACAAGAGTAAATACAGCACCAAACCTGGTTATCAAACCTATTTCTATTACTTTATCTGATTTTCCTTCCCATTCACCCAATAGCCTCAAGTTACGTCCAAACACCACTCTTATAATCCTACAGTAGGTGCACCTGCCCATGTCCCCTGAGACTAACCAAGTGCTCCTCTAAGGATACAGCCAAACTGGGACCACACACATCACAGAGACTGCAAAATGACCAGCAATATTTCTGTTTACTTACTGCCACACACACAAGAAAGGAGCACTGCTTGACTGTTAGGCTGCATCTGCACAGCCAGAAGCAAAAGCATGACTTGTGAGCAGAACCAATCAATATACATAAAAACCAGCTCCTCTGAATACTACATTTTGCATTTGCTTCTTGAGCAAACATGCCTTTAAAGACACTCTGTTAGCTCAGAGTATAAACAAGAAAAATCCAGAAGTAAAATTGCCTTTTTTCTGATACCCTTATATTTGAAGAGTAATTACTGCTGCATTTCCTAGGAAACAGCATTCCAATTAGAGTAAATACGCTTTAAATGAAAGCTGTTTCTAACCCTGGAAAGTTTGAGGCAGACATAGAATGCTGAAGAATCTCAAAAGAAAATGCATTCAACAATATACAGCTGTTATCTGATTTATACTTTTCCGAAAGAAAAGACTTTACCCTATCTTTCTAGGTCCACTGAAGACTGATTTATGCCCATTTGTGGAGGAGGCTGATACATCTGGCCTCTTTTCTTCACTCTCTTGAGGCTGATCTTTAAATATTCTTCCCTCATCCTTACTGGAAACAGCATCTTCAGTGGATGGGGAAAGAAGAAAAAAGTGAATGCACAAAAAAGGCAGTACATATGAAACAAAGCACAAAAATAATTCTTCAGTGCTAAATAAAACTGCATGATAAAATATCACTAAAAAATAAAACCCACAAACAACAACTCTGAGGGTTCTTTAGCTTTTCCTTTTACTAAAAGAAAATTAGACTTTAAGTAGCTTGAAACATTTCTCATTATCAATGCTTGTGTTGAACTGTGCTTCTGAATTTATCACTGACAACACTTAATAACCAAAGGACCTGAAAATACAATTTTGCAGTGTCAGTAATTTTTGTGGTAATGAAATAATGCTTTCCTAACCGAAATGCTTGTTCAACTAGGATCAAGGTGTGAGAAAAATGGCTTAAACATATTTTTAAATACTTCTGTCTAGTAACAAATCACAAAATACCCAATTTGGCAAGCTTCATAATAGCTTCTGAAACATGCTGATATCGGCAAGATCAGCATTTTGCCAAACAAAAGAGGCAAATACATTTGCACCAGGCGTGGAAGTAGACTAGTCCCTCTCCCTACAATCTGCTCATGCTCATCACGTTCCTGGTGAAAGCAGTAAGTGCTATGTCTTTAAAAAGACTATCTAAATAATGCTTTCTGTATGTAAAATGTAGTAGTTAAGTGAAGAGTCAGCATCCAGGATAAACTTTTACTTAAACCAGTGGTCCTGTGCTGCTATGCAAGGTACCACAGCAGCTCACAGACATAGTACACAAACAGCCAGGCTGTTTACTGCACCTGAAAGTGCACATGCAATTTACTGGAGATATCTAGGTTAAAAAAAAGTCAAGTGAGAACTGAGAAGTACCAAATAGTAGGGATGTAGCTCATGCTATAGCAACACAGCACAGGAGTTAACATCTATCTATCTTGTTCAGAGTTCAAAAAGATAAATGGAACAATTCTTACACACTGCCATCACAAATAAGACAGTCCATATACAAAAATATACAAGTCTGGGTTTAGTTCTCGGTACATAGCCAAACTTCTTGGCAGGAGCTGAGAATGAGCTTTTAGAACCCCTTCTGCTGCCTTTGCAGCTAAATAATAGTGTCCACCTGTTTCAGCAGAAAAATTTTAAGCAGCTATCTCCACAAATACTTCTTCATTCAATTATACTTTTCCTAAGTGTTAATCATTCACAAATCACTGCATAGTAATACTCAAATATTAAATTACAATTTTTTACATACAGCATATATATGTATATATAACTTCAGCAATAAAAAATAAAATCCAAGTTAAACACTCTGGAAACAAGGTTTGAATTAGTTAAAACCATGAACTTCTCTTGTGGTCCCTACCTGGGAACTTGCGTAGAATAGACTGTCTGACAATGTCGGTCCCAAGATTTGATTGCTTGAAGCGCTTTGCTCTTTCTTCAAAAAACCATTCTCCTGTCACTACCCGTAGCTGCCTATATGGGGAAAATGAAAAGAGCCAGAAACATATGCATATTAACAAACTTGCATAACCAAAGCTGCTGCTTAAACCCTTATGTCATCACTCATTCATGCTTTCACACTTCGGACATATGCACAGTTCAAAATAAGGAATAAAAAGTTGATTACAAAGCCTGAGATAGCTGGATATGTAGCAGAGTAATATCTTGCTTCCCAAATGAAAAGTTATTTTCAGTACATGGAAATCTGATGGCAAAAATATGTTTCAACCACTTTTACCAGATATCCATAGATAAGAGAGTCCTCCGGACAGTGAACTACTCAACCTCACAAGTTATCAGTATCTCCAAGATAACAGGAGCTTAGCAGCAACTTCCAATGAATGGAAGGAGAAGATCCTCCACCAAAGCTTCTGTCAGCCAAATCAGCAGTTCACGGACCTAGCCTCATTATATCCTGGTCATTGCAGATGTCAGAGGTTCAGAGCAATGAACCTTTGTCTTTGCTACTGTTCTGGACAGCATTTTTTTATGGTTTCAAGTTCTCGTACCTATACTAGCAACAGAGAAACCCTGTACTGTCATTGCTGTTTTCCACAGGTGATATTTATGCTGATTGTTAGCCTTTTCCTGAATTAGTTTCATTATGATAAAACATTACTATTTTTACTGCTTCCTTGCATACAGTTACTGGCAAAAAGCTACTAATCATGAATACTCAAATGAAAGGCAAATAAACAAACAAAAACCCCCAGAAAACATTAAAAGTTGATTTAGCTCCAGACACGTTCCTGCTTACTGCTCAATCAGAAAACTTATTTCCAAGCCTATTACAGAAATCATCTAGTCTCTTGGGCATGAAAATTACTACAGATGGATTTAGAGCACTGATCAGTATCTTTGCTATTAAATTACTTTTGAGTCATGCCTGAATGAAGAGTCTTACTTGAGAAAACACTGAAACTACAGAATAGGATCCCTGCCATTGGCAAAAAGACCCTTACACAATTAGCTCTTCCTAACTTGTTAATGAATCACGCAACTTTGCATGAGTCGTTAAAAAAAATGATAATTTAAAAAGAAAATCCACAACAAGTGCCCTTAAGCACAGAAGTAGGCTATTACTGTCTTATCTTCTTGTTGGAGACTCCTAGTGACAGAACTCGCTACAATTCACCATCACAATCAGCCCGTCATTACGGAAGGCATAAAATAAAACCTATATTTCCACTCAAAATTTTTAAATAACTTTTGTTAGACGTGAGCAGTGGAAAGGATTCATTGCCTCAGAAACTATGCACAGGCTGGCTAGTATGAAAAAGAGTTTTTCTCTGAATGCATATTTTCACAATTCATTTACAGCACACATTTTTCTGTGCAGTTATTTTTATACCAAGATTTACAGCAAGTTTGATGCTTTATATCAATCCAGGAACCCTTCAGACCTTTGACTATGCCATTATACCCCATTGCAATATAAATGACACATCACACTGCAGTATGAATTGCAGTTTGTTCATTTTATTCATCAGTTACTCCCAAGTTTGACCATAAAACTCCACAGGTGCTGTTTTCCCCTTGGATAGAGATTTTATTCACCCCTAATATCTTACCAGCAATACTTAAATGTTGTCTGTCAAGGTCAGACAGGGGACTCCTCAGATCCTTATCCAGACAAGAACCGTCACTCTTCCCCACGCTTTGGACAATCTGATGATGAAGGTGTGGCCTATGCTAAGGATTTCAGCGGCATTGGAGGCTGCCCCACACAAAGCTACAGGCTTTTACAAGCAAAAACTTGCAATTATTTCCATACCCATCCCTGAATTGTACCACCAATCTGGGTTGCTGTGGTTCATGGAGGAGCAGCCCTCTGCCACAGGGTCCTTGGAGAGCCAGCTCCTACATTTTCTGGCCAGATGTGAACAGTGATGAGGGAAAGAAAACCTTTCTGGTGCCTCCTGCATCAGAAGAACTATGGGGACCTCCCCATGGGTGGAATGGTGCCTAAGATTGGTGTATCTGCTTGTTTTACAGTGGATAAGTTTTATAATCTGACGTGGATATTCAACCCCGCAGTAGCAAAACCAAGGACTCAAGAAGGGACATGGGGGCTGGAGAGATCAAAGGAGCTTCAGCCAGGAGAAGAATGGTTGGGGTGGCTATGGGAGGAGGCAAGGAAGGACGAGGATGGAGGGTTGCTGGGCTGCACAAGGAAGGATGAGCAGTGGTGCTGTTGGTGAAGGGAGCATGTCCTCCCCCAGGATCCATCCCTGGGAGAGGGCCTTCCTCTCCTCCACTCCACTGTGGTATGGCTCACCCACAACTCTATTACTCACCATCATTCTCCCTCTCTCCATCCTCAGTCCACCCCATGCAACAACCTGTCTCTATTCTCCCCTCTGGGACCAAAGCAAGCTTGAATGGGCAAGGGAGTGGAACAACCACTACACTGATGGAGTTGAACTGTGTGCTGGTTCAGCTAATGATAGTAAACTGTACTGCCCATTTTCTTTATCGGGCTGCAGTAAGCAACAATAAAAGCCACATTTTAAACTAAGGTGCCAATTCCTTAGCAGGGTGATGCTCAGGATGCCCACATCCATTCTGCTCTGACTTCAAGGAGAGAGCCAGATCTAATGTAAAACATAGACAACTCCCCCAACTGTGGCTCAAAACATAACAAAAAAAGAGAGTATTGCCTTGTTCTAGTCAAGTTCTTCCCCTCTCTAGCCAAGTCTGTTATCCACAGAAAAAGGCAAAACCCAGCAGTCATCAACAGCCAGCCTCTGCAAGTGTCACATGAAACAAGCCTAGAGGTCTCAACCTGCATTTCAGACCTTCATCTTTATCATCAATATTAGGGTCAGCCTTGAGATCCTGACTTCAACCAGCAGTCCTCTTTAACAAAAAATATTCTTACCCAACAGATCACATTCTACAAAAATACCCCATTCTAATGAAATAAGAGGGAAAACCCTAAGCTTTGACTCTTTGAATTTCTAGGGTACTGATACTGGGGGTATTTTTCACATATACTGAACAATTCACAGGAAGACTAGCGTTCCTGTTATCATCATCATTCATACATGTCAGGAGTACCAATTACAACAATTTTTTGTTCTACACATAACTAGAAATTAATTCAGATTAAATGATTGCTTAAGTCTCTGACTTGCAGTTTGAATTTCATAATTGCATTTGTCATTCTGAATCCAAAAGTGAAGAGCAAGATCTAAACAGTCATATAATAATATTTTCACATTATGGAAAGGGGAGACTGTCTTTCCTACTGAGACAGTTTATCCTTCTTCTCTTTCTGACATGAAACTTAAATGAACCATTCCCATCTAAATAATTGTTTCAGTGAGAAAAGAACATTTACTCAACAGTACATCAAATCCGTGCTTGCAGGCTTGGCTTTTGTTGGTTTTAAAATGGGTCAAAGGTCCATGCTGACTGTAAATTGCAGTATGTTAATGTATTTTCCTTACTCTTGTCAGTTAGCATGTAGCATACAAAGTAAAAAAATATGCATATGTTCTACCAAAACAAGGTCTAGACTTAGGCCTTCTGAGAAGTACAACGTATGCTGAAAAACCCCGCAATTGTAAAACAGACTGACTATTCTTTTGATCATCCTGCCTAACCCACATCCACAGTAGAGGAGAGAAATTCAGTCTAGCTTCCTTTCCCTCTCTTGTTCTGCAAGTTAGTTTGCTTATTCCTTGGGAGCAAAAATTGCAAGGAAAAATAAAAAATGGGGGGACCAAAAGCTGTATAAAATGCAGCCTATACATGAGCCTACCAAAACAGAGACACTCATCTTTGTATGTATTTAATTCCACAGTGTATTTTCTATATAATTAATTAATCCCAGAGTAATTTTTAATATGCTGTGAGGCTATTAAATAGAATTTTTTACTATTAAAAGTAGCTAAACTTGCTTCAGAGCTAAGATAAAAAGAAATTCTGAAAATAAATGCCTGAAAATAATTTGCATACTAAAATATTTGAAATGCCTCTATTTTTAGGCTGCTAATGGGAATAAATGTTACTAAGATACTGACGAATTTTCATGACACTTTAAGATAACGTAATTATTTCAAAGATGAAGATAAATTTCCCATTACAGCTTTGTTCTGCTGCAATAACTTGGGCCACTTAGGTATTTTACTTTTCTGAAGAACTCAAATCAAAAGAAAGGCACTGTTCACAGATATTTAAGTATATTAGTAATGAGAAAGATAGCATCAAGATGCAGTATCAGTTTGTCAGCAGATGCTTAAAGAACTTAATTTCCCTCAACCTATTGATCATTTTAGATGCCAAATTTAAAACACAAATGATCATATTTTGAGAAGATGCAGAGGAAAAAAAGTGACCTTTATTGAAAGTTTCTCTTTTAGCACTTATGTCTGAAAGCCCCTGATGACGTCAGCTCCTTGTATGCAGGGAATGGAGCAGAAAGCCTCTTCTCATCAAGTGCATTAGTACATACAGGCCTGATTTACCTCATTAAGTACTGCAACCACATGACCATCAAACATACAATCACAGAAATAAATACTGTCTTGCTCTCTGCCCTCAGTAAGTGTAGAACTAAGAATTTTGCAGAAGACTTATCTCTAACCCTTCTTGACCTTTAAATGCTTTGTCTTGCAACTTTGTATTCTAGCTGGTAAAAACTATGGGGCGAAGGGGAACCAAACGATACTCTTCTCTTTATGGACATTCAAGGGGAACATCCTTTTTCAGTAACTGTAAATTGAAAAAATATTATACATAAGTCTCAGGGTTTTATACTAATGAACATATCTCACTATTTAGATTTAAATTTGTTTCCTCAAATTCACTAAATCTTTTTTTGAAAGTGTTTTTCTGGAATGTAATTAATGTGTTATAATGAGCACTGAGATCATCTCAGGAACTGCCTGGAGCAAACTACAAGGAGCTCAGCCAGGTCCCTACCCATTAAAAATCATTTCACAAAATCAAACATTTGAACATGTTTCATCACAGGTGCCAAAAGAAAAGGAGATGGTAAATAGTCCTATTTCTTAATACTTTTTGCAAAGCTCCTAGCATGGTGAAGCAATCCAATTTGAGAGACACAAATACTGTATGCAGTTCAATGCTACAGAGCTAAAAGATTTTTACTCTCCTCCTGCCTTTTGTTTGCTACTCATACAGAATAACTATCTCTAAACACTGGATTCCTATTTTCTTGCCTTATAATCTTGCCAAAAGCCCTATTCACTTCAACTTCTAGTTAGCTCCTCCTTTAAATATAATTCAAAAAGCCTAAAAATTCTGATTTTCCTAGTTTTCCTGGTATTTCTCACTTAAGTGAAAGGAGAACCAAAGGAATTAAAACTAGAACTACGAAGTGATTTAACTGAAATACCTGTCTCAAACTTCAATTTCATACTGCCCACACAGAAGATAATCTCTCTTCATACACCCAGCAGTGTAAAAGGCATTTTACGCATCATTAGCTGTCACTATAGTCTTACAAGAACACTGCATATGAAAAAAAAAAATGACAGAGATTTCTATTTAATAAAGATACCCAATGTAGAGATAACTTTAGCACTTGCAAAGTAAATTACACTGTGATTTGTAACAACTCAAAGGCAGTCTTCAACCAGAATTATTTTTCAAGATGATTGTTAAGACCACTGCTTGGCATACAGAATTGCAGCACAATCACCAGAAGCAGAGGTTGCATATGTTTTGAGAAGTTACCTCATCCATCTTTCAGCCCCAAAACATCTTTACTATCATCATTCTTGAGGGAAGTTTATCCAACCTGTTTTTAAAGAAAGACCCTGCAATCTCTCCAAGTTTATATCAGTATTCATACCACCTAACCTAAATCCTTTCACTGCAGTTTCAGTACCATTTTATTTTGCTTATCTGAAGCAAGCTTGTAGAACAGCCTGTATGCCTCCTCAATGCAGCTGCCTTCTGTGGATTTAAAACTCAGTTATTTTCAGTTTTCTGTTGCCTAGATCAAACACTTCTGAATCCTTCTGTGACTCTGGACATACTGTATGCTAGGCTCATGATCATTATTTTCTGCTGAACTTCCTCCAGTTGGTGAACACAAAGTGTGCTACACAAAACAGGTCAAGTAATCTACATAAACCAGGATTGCATTGTGTTTTACAGGCCATAATTCTGCTTGTACATCGCTGTGTGAAACTGGAATTTTCTACAGTGGAAAATATTGCTGATTCATGTTCAGCTTTTCATTCAGTACAATACCCAGATCCTTTCCTAAGGAACAGCTGCATAAGCCATTTTTATTCTCATTCTTCAGCTGCATTTTTGCCCAAATGTAATACTTCCACATGCCCGTAGGGAGCCTCTGCTTGCTCTTCCTTCCAATCACTTCTCTAAATTGCAAGCATCACTGTGAATCCTAATCTTGTCCCTCAGCATGCCTGTAGCGCCTCTCTATTCTATGTCACCTGCTGGTGTACCTGTCAAACTCATCTGCTGCATCAAAGCACTTAACTAAAGCATTTAACAGTAAAAAGCCAGGATGTTTTCTGCTCTATTCCACTGCCTTTGTTCGTTTGTTATGGCAGTGAAATATGCATAACTACTTTGAGAATGAAGTTTCATAATTTTCCAGGCAGTTCTGCAGTCACACTCGCAGAATTTATTCCAGGGTATAACTCCCCTTGTTTATCAGCTTATTGAAATGGCATGAAGAAAGTATCAAAAGGTTAACTTAAGTCAAACTATAAGACATCAACAGATCCTCCACTATTCATAAGGTCTGTCACCCTATCGAAGGAGGAAATTAGAGCGATTTTGACATTGTATCTTCTTAAGCCAGCTCTTACTCATCATCCTGTCATCACTTGGCTTTTAAACAGCACAGCAATCATTTGTTTCAGTATTTAAGGAACTAAGGGCAACTTGACAGGGTCAATAAATACCTTGTTCTTTCTCTCTTCCTTTTTAAATAGTAGCATTGTGTTTGCCATTCTCCACTCTGTCATCTCACCTGCGCCCCATCATTTCTGAAAGGCACAGCACTAAGATCATCTCAGGAACTGCCTGAAGCAGTCTACAGGGAGCTCAGCCAGGCCCCTACCCATTTAAAATCATTTCACAAAATCAAACACTTGAATACGTTTCATCTTAAGAGGTGAGACACTGGCTGGATGTGCCCCACTGGCTGCAGAGAAGATTAAGACATCTAGCTAAAACCAGATGTTAACATTCTAAAGCTAAAGTTAGAAGGCACAAACCATAAACTCCATATCCTGCTGCATTAATTTTTCACTAACTGTCCAGGTAGCCAAGGTGTGATCTAATCAGCAATTTACGTTCACTCTCTAATAGAATTTACAAAAAGCTTTATCTTCCTGACCTCTTTAGTTTGACAATATGTAAAACCAAAAAAACAAACCAATACAACCAAAAACCTTACCAGCAAGGAAGCATCAACAAAGAAACCCCAGCAAAACAAAAAACCCCACCAAAAAAACCAACCCAAGAATCAACCAAACAAGCCTTTGAAATTACTCTGATGCTTTCCCCCTTTAACACAATTGCTTTATCATGTCTTTTTCTTATACCATCCAGTTCTTACATCAGGATACATAAACGGATTTTGTTGTCCAAGACATTTCTCTTTTCCTTCGTTGTTATTTTATTGGGTCAAGCTACAAAATCTCATATCATCATATCAATCAAGTAAGTTGTTCTTCCAAGTATGCACCAAATAAATATCTTTGAACATACCTTTATGCTTATTCACTTGATACCCTGTGTTAGAATACTGATCTCTTTTTCAGCACTGTGATCTGCTACCCTCCTCCTTCATTCCCCATGCTCAATATTCCAACTGTGGGAAGTGTGATACCCCCTTTTGTTTTACCTTCCACCATAGCACAATTTACTTTAGAATGCACACTGATAGAGACATAAATACAGCCCTCTCTCTTCATGCAGAGATGTTCAGTTGTTATAAACGCAAGAGGGGGAAAAATAAAAGCAAAGATAGAAACATGAACCGAAGCATTCGGACTCATGATTTTTACATTTCTTTCCTTATAAATCCACCTACCATGTCAGTCAGAACATACAGACCTCACTTGTTCTTAAATACGTTAATTTTGAAGCACTGAATGTTTTCATGTTTTCATAATGTGAACAGACTGTCACTGCCTTGTAACTAATTTTCTGCCATTTTTCAGAGTATCCCACCAACAGCTCAACATCTGTGATGCTTGCAGCTTTCTTGAGCAAGCAAGCTGGTTGAAACTGGAAAAGAAGAAGATACTGCAAAATAAGCCTCCTCTCTTGCATATTTGCTATGCACATGCTTTTGTGATAAGGAGATGTAAACCAGTAACACGAGCACAAAATCACTTACGCAATCTTGGCACACACCGAACACTTCCACTGCCCATCAGTTCCCACAACACGACACTTATTGCAAACTCGGAGTTTGCAAGTTTGGCACAGGTCTCCTCTGTTGAAGATTAAGCCCAAGCTTTTCTGACAGCGAACACAGACCCTGCTGTTGTCCTGTTGACAGTGACGGTTTCCACCTTTCCTTCTCACTTCCAGAAGCTCATTTTTCAATTTCCTAGAATTTAGAAAATAAAACATTTTAATTTGGAGACAGGACTCAATGATCTTTAAGGACTTTTTAAAAGATTAAAATTTAGCACTAAAAACAAGACACAAATAGGTATATTTTTTTTTATATTTGCTCTATTTTTTTTGACACACATTTGAAACAAGAATAAATCTATCCTCTACCCTTCAGATATACAGTCAAAAGGAAAATCTTGTGCTAGCTCAGTATTAGTAACTGCAAGATAGCTAAGCATTTCTGGACAATTGGTAAACCATCTTTGCTTGTCCTTCATCAATGATTCAAGTCATGCTGAGCCCTGCTTGACAGTATCTCAGAACTGGGACTATCCTGTGCATCCACAGAAGGAAAAGGGAATCTTTCCTGCAATTAGCGTGCATGTAATACTGTGCCAGTGTAGAGTTAGCTAGGAATACATACGCTATTCTGCATTGGCTATTCAAAGACTAAAAAAATACCCAAACCAAAACATTTAAGTAGACAGTGGCATTATGCTGTGATGCTACAATTGAAACAATTAAATAAATAAAAAATAAATAAAAAGGAATGTCAGTTTAAATAAAGTGACTTGCAAATTATCAGTTCTGCTGCTGACTCTGCAGGATAAGAAACTTTGCAGTTTAAGGCCTAATTCTGAAGGCTGCAGTTCCAGTGGGGTATGACTTGAGTCCTTAACAACAAAAGAAACATGAGGCGTAACCACTGTATTTCTAACAGGAAAAAACCCCAGGGACTAAGGTTTGACAGAATTAGGTTATTTGTGGATACACTGACTTGCTAAAAGGTCAGCTAGCATTTTCCTTCCTGTGGGATCGCATGAACAACAGCTGCCCTGCCAGCCACCTGCCCTGCAGATGCTCAACCTCCGACAGCTTTTGGAAAAAGAGCATGAAGAGCATGTTCAGCCTCTCCTAGCAGTGACTAAAAATTCTGTCAAGCTTTTTCCTCTGGTGGCCTCTATTGAAAAGCAGTAAAAGCCTTTTCTTCATTCTGCTTTGGACCCTTCTCCCATGTTCAACCAGAAGAGTCTTTCTTTCATTCCGTAGCCTTCAAAAATCTTTCCAAGCTTCATGAGCTTTCTTGGTACTTTGCTAACTGCTCTTGCAGTTTATTAATTGCCCCTTACATCTACCTACTTCCCGCAGAGATACACATCTATTTTCTTCTGGTCAGTAAGCCCATTCCAAATGCAGATGGATGATCCGCACTCCAGCAACTGCCAGCTGTGCTGCAATATTGCCATTGAGCACAGGGAAGGCAGATGATCCATACTTTTACTACCCCTTCCTTGGATCTACTCCCTAGATTAGCCTGCCCTCAAACAACAAAAGTCAATCTATCTGCTTGTTCTGCACCAAAAACTAAAAGAAAAAACTAAGAAAAACCAAACCCACCAAACAACCAACCCCCCTGTGACCAAATTCTCCCAATCAACACCATTTTAAGAGAGAAAATATCTATCCAGGTGAGTAACAAATAGAGCTTTCATTGCTTGTGAAGACACCTAATTATCACCAAGGCTATAGTCGCTTTCATTTCACTAAAACCACAAAATGCCTGATGATGTACTGTCCCCTACAGCCCATGGAGAAGAAGCAGGTTGCCTCCCTAGAGCCCATGGAGTAGTATGCTGGAGCAGACATATATCCTGCAACCTGTGGAGGACCCTATGCTGGAGCAGGTTGACATACCCTGAAGGAAGCTGCAAGCCCACGGACAGTGCCTGCTGGAGCAAGTTCCTGCATCCCACTGGGGACATGCACAAGGGCAGTCTGCTCCTGAAAGATTATACTCCTCTCAAAAGTACCTATGTTGGAACTGGGGAAAACGGGGAAAAACGTGTGGAGGAAGGAGTGGCAGAGAAAAAGCATTATGAACTGACCCCAACCCTCATTCCTCATTCCCCTGCACCACTTCCAACAAGGGTGAAGATAGAAGAGTTGGGAACAAGGAATGAAGCCAAGCTGGGGAGGAATGTGGGGTTTGAGGGAAAGGTGTTTTCAGTTTTGTCCTTGTTTCTCTGTATCCTACTTTTTTCTTTCTTTTTTTCTTTTTTTTTTTTATTAAATTAACAAATTAAATCAATTTCTCCAAAGTCACGTCCATTTTGCCAGTGGTACACGATCTCCCTGCTGTTATCTTAATCCATGAGCATTTTTTGTCCCATTTTCTCTGCCTGGCCTGGTCAGGGAAGGAGTGAGAATGTGGCTTAGTGGGTGTATAACGGCCATCCAAGATCAATTCACCGCAACCTCCTTTCCTGCTTCCTGTCTGCTTGTTTGTTTTGAGCCTCCTTCAGCAAGAAAACCAGTTTATTAGTACTGAGGAGACAACTTTGTTTCTGGGGAAGAAGAGGGCAAATCAGAACACTGCACAGAAAATGTTCTCTTATTTTTACCCACTGCTTATCAGAGATTCATCTGGTCACCAATCCACAGTAATGGCAACTTAGGCAACTGAAAATCTTGGAATTTTTGAATCCCTTCAAAATCCTCTCCTCTCAGAGTCACATGACTGATTCCACACTAAAATGGTACTTAAAACTTAAAAATCTGTATTTGGCTCCCTGGGTATAGTCAAGCTTCTCTTTGCAACCACAAGGGACAGGCTTTCCTCTTCCTTCCACTCATTTACAAGCACCCCCCCGGGTACACTGCTGCTGGCTGCCCTCCAGAATATGCCACTGGTCATAGCCATCTTGACCAAGAACCTCAGCAAGTTCAGGCTGCCCCACTGTCTATTTATAGTCTGTACTTTAATAACATCCTCAGTGACAAACTCGTAGTGTCAAAAGCCTTGCCAAAGTCAAAATAAACAACATCCACCGCTCTAGCCTAATCTACTAAATCAGTCATTTCACTATAGATGATCAGGTTGGTCAAGCAGGACTTCCCCTTGGTGAATCCATCCTGACTATTCCTGCTGACCTGCTTGTTCTTCAGGTGCCTGGAAATCATTTCCAGGATTAGTTGCTCCATCCCTTTCCCAGGAACAGAGGTGAGGCTGACCAGCCTATAATTTCCTGGATTTGCCTTCTTGTCCTTTCTGAAGGTAGGAATGATATTTGGTTTCCTCCAGCCCTCAGACTTCTCTCCCAATCACCATAATCATTCAAAGATTATTGGCAGTAGCCTTGCAATGACATTGGCCAGCTCCCTCTGCACTCATACATACATCCCATCACGGTCCAGTCCAGTCTGTCCAGATTGTTTAAATATTTCCTAGCCTGATTCTCTTCTCCTGAAGGCAATTTTACCTTGCCCTGAACTTTCACAATGATCTCAGGGGGATGGGATTCCTGAAGACTTGTCTTACCAGTAAACAGAGATGAAGAAGGCATTGTGCACCTTTGCCTTTTCCACATGATTTCTCACTAGGTCCTTTGTTTTGCAGGCCCACATCTTCACTCAGAAGGTGAATATTGTTAACCATCAGATCTAAAAAGGGTTAGAATACTAAGCACTAGCAAAGGCTCATTTTTCATATGATTCATTTACAGTGGCTCATTTTTAGTTACCAAAAAAAAATAAAAAAAAAATCAAAGTGGTCCATTGCATTTCCAGAACTCCATAGGCAGTAGGATGACATCTTTCTGGTAACTGTCTGGGTCCTATAGACTGCATCTATGTTTCTAATGTTGAAACAAAACCTTCACTGACCTCTTTCCATTCCACCCTTCTGATTCCCTCCTACAACTTTCAGGCCTTGTTGTGTGCTTAATTAGAAGCATCATTGGGCACAAAGTCTGTGTTTTAAATTTGAAATAAGGAAATCTCTATCAGCCCAAACTAATAAACAGTGCATTTTTAATCAAAAGCTTGTTTAGAGATCAACGTACTGAAAAACTTAGCAATACTCTTTTGACATTAAAAAGGCATTATTCCTACTATCCAGTAGTGGTGACTGCAACAGTATTTTCCACTGCTTATGCCATACAAAACCATTAATTCTCATCAGGTGATAGCTGACCTGATAACAGTATGAATTCCAAAAAGTGTTTGCTCTTGTTTTTTAATACAGAGCCATTGATTACTTTCCAGGAATTCAGATAAACCAACCCACAACTTCTCAACTTAATCAAACAAATAAAAAATGCAAATTAAAAAAGCAAGCAAACGATGTATGGGCAGATATACTGGGTATGAATTTTCTTTTGGAGTTTTTTATACTATTTGTTGAATTGAACTATTGATCCACTGTAATAAACATGTTCAGATCTTAAGAAAATAAAGAATGAAATGTCTCAAGGGCCAGGAAGAGTAGGAGGAGGTGGGTGAGTCACCTGAAAAAATCCATCATCATAACAGCCTCTAAACAATCGCAGCCTAGCTGTACTACCTACTCAATATTGAAAAGGGGTAACAAGTGCAGCATGTAGCTGGTCTGACTTACTGCTACTCTCCATCCACCAAGGCAGGAGGCAGCTTTCTTTTGCCATTCAACATCTGAGCTCTCCTAAATTTTAAAGGAACCCAATTAACCATGCAGTTAGGTATTTTTAATCTCAAATACTAAACAAGAATTAATCTTTATAAATTCTCTCCTATTAATATGAAAGAGAAAATAAACTCAGCAGAAGACAATTTAATAAGCTGCTGGAGAAAAAGAATCTTATCATACACTCAAGTTTCTAAACCATCTATCTACTACAACAGCTATTTGATAAAAGATAGCTATTAAAAATAAGTTTGTTACTGCCAAGGACAGCAGAATATTTAGCCATTCCTCTAACTATGAATTTATAATAAGATCCCTCTACTGTCTGAGAAAATATGTTAAGTGTATTGGAGAACAGTTCTGTTGTAACTGGTATTCCAGGTAACACTGAATGACCTAATCTAAGCCTTTCCAAAGTGGGCCTGAGAGGCTCACATAAAATACCGAAGCAAGAGACAAACAAACAAAAGCCAATGTCAGGCTAGTGAAATCTAGTCAAATTCTAGATTAAGTTCATCCAACAAGTGAATCTGAAAACCTGATGCCTTGAAAAGATGAGGAAAAGAATGCAGGCATCAAGGACCACAGTTTTACAAAAAACCAAATTAAGGAGCAGCAAGCAGTCATATCTCTCTGCACGGTTGCCCACCACCTACAAGAGGCTGTAAAAGATTCTGACTCTTTCCTACTATGCTAAAACTCACAGAGCAGCCAAAAGCACTCATTCACCCACAAATGCAGCCTTCAGAAATGGAATATTCCCAAACCCTTATAATCCTGCAAAGAGGGAAAAAAAAAAAATTAGAAGCTTCAACTGATCCAGTTTTTCTTAATAGCATGCTTTACTCTAGAGAATATTTATTCTCCAGATACAGAAAAGCAGAATAGATATATTGCTGCAAGAGGCATGACACTTGCTGCTCAAGTTATTCACTCAAATGAATATCATCATGTCCTTTAACCCTCTGAGCACAATTCACTTGCTCTGAGCCAGGTAACTTTTTTTTTTAAATACAATCTGATTGATTTTCTTTTTTTATCTTTTTCATTTCAGTAGGGTTTTGGAAAGCTTTTTGTTTTGAAAAAAAATTTCTACCTCATCTTGTCTCCCTCTTGGTAAAAAAAGGTGTTGAATACAATGGCATACATGATTCCTCAGTTTGATTTTCAAATTTGCCCTGCATCTTCCTTCTCCCCATTTCAAAAGCCCTTTTCATCTTAAGATGTAGAGGAGTAGAATCCAAGTATTTCTAACTTCACTTTGCCATTCTAAATCTCCAGAGTTCAGAGTCTCACAAAAAATGCAGAAAATCAATAAATAAATCATTCCTGTTCTCAATCAACTGTAATTAAATATTTCAGCAGGAAAAGAAATATTAAATATATGAAATTGGTCCAGTCTTGCACCTGTTCTTAACACAGTTCTGTTTCCTGCACAGATGAGTTGACACATCCTCCTTCTGAAGTGCAGCTGTTAACTTGAATACTAGAGAAATTTTCTAAGCAGAAACTGGTATCAACATACTTCTGGGGCTGACAGAGAAAGGAAATTCCCAGTACCTCCTCCAAATTCAACCAAAGTTCCTCCACTGTCTGAAAGAACATGTGGAAAGTAACAGTAAATATTATTAACAATTCAGAAAAGGACATGCTACTACCAGTTTCCACTGTGATTTCCTTTGAATTGTAAAATCTAGCCGTTTAAGTACCTGAAGTGTTTTTTAGGTTCTAATTTTATAAGCACAGATTTTTCATGTTTTGCTCATGCAAAGATCTGTATGATATAAAATATCTTAAGAGTATCAAAGTATAGAGGTATATTAGTGACAATGAGAGGAACCAGGGAGAGGTGAAGAATGAACTTGCAAAGGAAAGAGAACTGGAGAACTGGTGTAATGAACGGTAGAACAGAGACCAGTGAATAGAAGCAAAGGAGGCATGGGAACTGAAATAATATTGAATACTGTAATTATGACAAACTTCCACAGATAAATATTTCTGAGTAGCTCCCTCATCCTCTTTGCTAAAAATTGTTACAAAAATAATAATAAAAAACATAATGCAATTTTTTTGTTGGCTTCTTACTAGTCTTTCATGAAATAAATTGTTCCTAAAGCATGAGAATTAGTTTCCACTGTAAATTCTTTCACCAAAGGATGATCTTCATTCTTGAAGAACATTGAAAAGCAAAACAGGCATCTCTACCCTTAGAGTACTGGCAATAGTGATTACATTTGATGGAAGAGTCTCTTGTTCAAAAAATAACTGTGTTAAATTCACTTGACAAATGAGATGGCTGCCAGACAATCAACCTTCTAAACTTCCCGTACATGTACAAATGAGCAATATGCATAAACATAAAGACTCTTTCCTTCAAAGTTTTGCAAAAACACAGACCATATACCATACTGCATACTATGTTGCTTATAAACAAGTCATAGCATTCACTTAGCAGTTAAATCAATTCTCATTTCCCTTACTCACTTTTTTCTCCTTAAGTACTTGCCTGTAGTTACCACATGGTGGTATCCATGCGAACAGTTTCTCCTATACTGTAATGAAGTTAATACCCTGCGGCTTCTCTTGATCTCTTTGGACTGATAAAGAGATGCCATTATAGTTAACTGAAAAGACAGGAATGCCAGCTTTAATTGTCAATACAGATCTGAGGCTGGTGTAAGTCTTCCACAACTTCTGGCAACAAAAGTGCTAAGGGAATGATTCAAGTAATAAACTAATAAAGCCTTATCCTTGGAAGAAATTGATATGCTCCTCATTTTATCAATTCAGCAATTATGCTGGTATCTTCTCTTCTAAAAGCATGGTATTCACAGCTTTGATTCTTAAGGTAAGAACCTTTGTATTTTAAATGCTGCCTAGTAAAACAGCCAAGGTAAGAAAGCAATGTACCTTAGCAGTATCTTTGTCATGTATGTTTGCTCTGTAGTAGCATAATAATATTGAGATGAAGAGCTAGCTCCAAATGCAAAACGCTGTGACCATCTTACCCAGTACCCTGCATTACACGACGGTGGGGGAGAATGCAGTGAGGCTGTTGTTGGAACAGAAACAACCCAACAACAGTTAGATCAAACACCTCTAGCATATGGTACACCCCCTACCGCTCCCCCACCATTCAGCAAATACATTATTTTGAGTTGGTATTGATTTCATGACTTGTAACACTATGCATTAAAAGTAACACGGGTTTTCATAAATGGGGTCTTAAAAGAACAAAACTATTTAAGATAATAAAAGGATGGGGAATAAGAAGAGATACACGTTTCAGTCCAAAACATCTAGTTTAGAATGTCTTGACTGACATTATCTGGTTGAAAGTTTCTCACAGTAACTGACATGTTAAAAAAACCCTACTTTTTCACCTTCAGTATAGTCAAGTTCACTATTTTTAACTGTATATAATAAAACGATTTCACTCTATCTTAGCATTTGAGAACAATCATGACGGTAACGCAACTGACATCAAAAGCATTGTAGAGAAATGTTTAGAACCCTGTAGCTATTTGTACAAGTAAACTACTAACAGCTTTAAAACAATATTCAAAGAAAATTTCCAGTCACAAAAGACGCACTCTTACAGTTAAGAACATAAACCCTAATATTAAACAGGTTGCTTATTAGTATTATCAAAACTAGACCACAGAAAGAGTACTTGCTGCCGTCTGTGTTGCTCTTGCATGCAGGTGAAATATTTGGGCAACAGGAAAAAAAAATAAATATAAGAACAGCCATCTGCACTCCAGAACACAAGTGTAAGCAGAGATAGTGAAAATGTTCACTGCGGGGGTGGTGAGGCACAGGAAGGCTGCCCAAGGAAGTTGTGAAAGCTCCATCCCTGGCACTCTTCAAAGTCAGGTTAGACAGAGCCTTGGGAGACATGCTCTAGAGGGAGGTGTTCCTGCCCATGGCAGGGGGCTTGGAACTAAATGATAGGAAGGTCCTGTCCAATCTTAATCATTCCATGGTCCTATGATAATTCTTAACAATTTAATTATTAGGACATCCTCCTACATTTACTACTGCTGTCATGTTGAATAGAAAGATGCTTTAAAGTTATGATGGCTTTTGAAGACAGCTAGGATCAGAAAAAACAATCATCAAGATAGATTCAGAAAGAATGCAGCAGACTAAAAATTCTTTAGAACAATATACAAGTAAACATCTTGCCAGAATGACAAACGCCTTGAAAATAAGTACAAAGGAACTTGTTCTTCTGTGATGTACCTCAATATAATATGTAACAGATTGCACCAAATGGAATCCCAAAGACAACAAATGTTTCTCTGAAGTATACTTATAAGCCATAATTAAAGGTATCCTTGTCAGGCTGTATTCAAAAAGAAAAAATGTGAAGTCTCCTAAGAAGCCATTACCTACTCAGTTCTTCATCATTTGTGTATCTTGGAAGCCTTATACAGACTACATTGCACCATTACCTGAAGAGTATGGTCTAGTGAAAATTCTCCAAATACATCCTGAATCTAAAACCAATTGGTTCATATATAGGTGGCTAGAAGTATGCAGAAACATCATGTTGCATTGTTATCCTAATTAGAATTGTATTTCAGGTTAACTGAATTTTCAGCCTTTGCCTTTCCATTTGTACCAAAACACAGGTCAACCAATACCCCTCTGCCACTTTAATAAACTACATCCTCCAGGGTGCCTTGGCTTCTCAGACTCAATAGGTTTTGACAGTGACTTGCAGTAGCGTCAAAAAAAGAAGGAAATCAGGGGTTTCCAGACATTGCATTAAAAAAAAAAAAAAAAAAAAAACAAACCCCACCAAAACCCACAAAAAAAACCAAAATATAAACAAAACACACACACAAATGAGCAAACAAACAAAAAAAAACCCAGGAAACCAACCAAAGCAAGCAAACCAACCAACACAACCAAACAACCAAAGCAAACCCACCAACACCACCAAAACAAACAAACCACAAAACCACAAGGAAAAAAATAAACAAAACAAACAAAAAGCCCTCCAACACCACCCCCCCCCCAAGAAAAAGGGCAACAAAGAAAATAACCCACCACAAAACCTCAAGAGTTTCAGCTTTCCAGTTTAGACTGGGAAATGTCAGTACCAGACAAAGTAAGTTTTCAGGGCCTTTGATCGATGACTACTGGCTCATCATATATTTTCGAGGCCACCACTTTAAAAAACTGAAATACTTACTTTGAAATGTTTATCCTATTACAAATTAGAGCACAATGTCAGGAACAAATGGCGTTCCATCTGTTTTCTTGTTTTCTGTTCTCTTCTTCACATGACAAATCACCAAGGCCACCACATTTCCTCCATTAAATGGGCTGCACACCAACAGGAACATTGCATTTAAACTTAGCTCTCTCAAGGTAGAAAGACTTCCAAAACCAGTGGCTGACTCTGCATGGATTTCCAAACAATAGTTTTATACAAAAGAAGCCACAGCAGGAGCTGAACATACATCTTTGGAATGCACAATGTCTAAAACTCTTTTTAGCAAATCAAAGAGAAGCGCAGTGCATCCTGACCCTGGAATATATGGAGAGAAACCAGCAAAGGCTTGAAATCTTCCCTTTGTCAACCATTACACTCAGCAGCCTCACCAAGTGCTGCAAAAGTCCATGCTAAGCCTATTTCTCTCAACCAGCACTGTATAAAAGTTTAAAAGGGCAGTGAGAAGTGGAAAACATATGAACCTTTGAAGAGCAGATACTTAGCTGAACTCAATTTGAGTCATCTAAAATAGCTCTCAGCCTGCCTCTACACATTGTTCTCTGAACTGTTTTACTTTTTGCCCTTAGAAAATAAAACATGGACCCTGAGTCTCTATTTCCCCCTTAAATGATTTTGAGATCCATACCTGAGATTTTCAGTTTTACTTTTGTATTAATAAGTAAAACTAAGTAATTAGAAATCAAGTATCCCTCCTTCTACCTATTCATTAAGTACTGCAAAAGAAAGAAAAAGGCCACTGTCTTGCATTTGCTCCATATTGCACTGGCTTCTGTAGAGAGGCAGATACCTGCTTTCTCTCCTTGTAACACCTAAATTTCCCTTCACACAGTCAGCTCCGAAGGCACAAAGCATACAGCTCCTCTCAGAGGAATAAAGATCAAGAACTTCCTTTCACAGGGGGAAAATTCAGCCAAAGTGGGCAAAATCCACATAACCTGGAATTTAAAAATCGCTGCTGTGTATTTCTGCACTTGTGATTTTTCTTAGTCTTTCGCCTTGACGAAATGGGCACAATCTCTTTTTTTTACGGACAACCGCACTAGCAGGCAATTTTTTTTAGCACATTTTATATTTCACTTATAATTAACTGTGCCACCTCCCAACAATTATCCTTCTTCTGAAGCATCTAGAAAATCTCCACTGGGTACCATAAAAATATCTACTGTATGGACCATATTCTTAAGAACAATAATAAAAAGGGTTACCTTATCCTTTTATCTTCAACCTTTTTCAGATACTCATCTCTCTTCAAAACTCCGAGTATTGTTTCCCGTTCATGTTCCAACAAAAAAGACAAATTGATGATCTCCAGGTGCTTTGTCATGGTTCTTCAACAGCCTCTCTTTCAATAACTAATTTGCCCTATCAATTTTTCCAATGTTTTGCTTGCATGAGTCCAAAGGCACGTTTGTGTCAGAGTTACAAGATCCACACAGTCAAGAGGTATTTTGAAAAATGCTTCTCTTAGTTAACCAGGTGTCAAGATTGTATTGCTTTCCCTTCCAACTACGCAAGAAATCGAGGCTTCTTCTTTGTTCCTTCCTCAAGAAGGCCAGTCATTTTCCTAGTTAATGAATGCCCTTCTGCTCGCTGCACACTGCAGGCCTTCAGGCTGTTTTCACAAACAGCTACAGAATCAACTTACTGGCACAACTGTAGTTTGGAGCCACAAAACAGCTGGGAATATTTATTTCAAACCACCTGAAAGTCAAGGCAAACAAACAAAATAAGTGTAGGTGATTTTGACATTAACGTCACAGTCTGATTTGAGAAAGGCTTAATCTAGCAATGGTTTGAAAACCACCAAAGAATGGCTCGCAGACTATCAGGTTATCTTAGGGGCTACTTGTACATCATGTTTTCTATGTTATCATTTATTTACTTGCTCATGTTTGATTATTATGCTCCCAAAGATCTCTGCAATTATTTTCCTACTGCAATATATTTAAATGGATATATTCACCTTGCAATATTTCCATCCTAACAGTAATAAGCATGGGACTGGTGGAAGGAATGATTCTACTCATTTCCCTGAGATTACTTAACTGGAGAAGTAAAAGTAATGAGTGGAAAGGCTTCAGAGGACAGCACTGGAGGTAAGGATCACCTCAAAAGAAGTATACACCTCCATTCCAGCAAGTCATCCATTACACTTGCTTCACAGCCAAATTGGAGAAATAGGGACTTTCAAGGAGTGATTTATCCACTGGCTGCAGACACTGAATTTTAGATGACACATTCTAGAAATGCCCATTCCCTTCCAGTAAATGAAGCAAGAATTTAGAGTGACTTATTAACATGTAGCCACCCAGAAGTAAGACAAATTTCTTTTCTTTTTTTTTTAGTTTCGTGGGGGGTTTGGCTTGGTTTGTTGTTGGGTTTTTGTTTGGGTTTGTTTATTTGTTTTGTGGGGGGCGTGTTTGTTTTGTTTGGCCTTGGTGATTTTGTTTGTTTGGGTTTTTTTGTTGTTGTTGTTTTCTCATTTCTAAACAGAGAACTTCCAAACAAAATCAGAAGAGACATCCTAGTCCATACTGGAGCTAAATTTGTAGTTAACTGGTTAGCATATCCAGGTAACTACAAGAGAACAGTCTCCTTGTAAAGGCTCTTGTAAATAAACATAAGACACCAAAAACTCACATGGACTCCAAGGCACTTTGCCTTAACAAAAAAAAAAAAAGGACATGCACAGATGCACATTTTACTTTGATGCACACAAATAATACATACACAATAAACACAAATACATATATACACAAAAAAAATGCTTCCACGTCATCACACATAAGCAAATGCATATCTGTGCATACATAAGTGCACATACGCTATAAAAGAACGCAGATTTATCTTATGCATGCTGGAAGAGCTAAAACAGCATTTAAGAATTTATTTTCTCTTAAAGCACCCCTTGCATCCTACCTTTTGACAGTTTGGGAAGAATTGACAAAGATAAATAGCATTGAGAATTGAAAGAGCAGTATTTGCAGTCTAAGACGACTATAAGGCAAGTTATCCTTCAATTTCCCTTCCTAACAATGACTGAAGAAGCAAACACTGTTGCCAGCGGCATCACATGAAATTCTTGTGTTGCTTTTCACCAGCTACTTCAGAATATGACTTTTGAAATACCCCTTTCTCTCAGTTATCTGACTATTTATTAGTAAAGATATAAATGTCACAACTTAAGTTCAAAGGAGAGTTTCCTCCTATTAGTCTTACGTGCCAATTATGAGCTTACTATAATTAATTGAAAATTGGGAAACAAACCACAGACTACTACTTCTGGCCAGATTGCTACCTTAAATAAATAAAAGCCAAGTAATAAAAATACACTTGGAAAAAATTTGATTTTTTGCATTTAATTGAAAGAAAAAACCCAAAAATAAACTGCAAAACCAAACCAGCCACAAAAGAAAAATCAAAAGAAGACTCCACCATTATATTTATTCTTACATTCTTGAAAACAGTATTTCTATTACCTAAAGGTATTAATTACTGGCAAGCAAAAGGAAGAAATCCAAGATGCGAATTGTTAATTGTTAATATCAGGAACGCTAGCTTCTTTCTCACACTGCCTAGCAAAGTGCCTGGTGAGAACAGTACTTTCAATGCCAGAACCTAACATCAGTGGGCTATAGATCATGTGGCTTCAGCATAAAACTCACAGAGCCAAGTTCAGCTGTCAGAGAATAGGCTAAGTTGCTTGGCCAGTCAAGGCGCACTGACTTTCTGTTCACAAGCTTTCCTTGCAGGGGTAGCGTAGGTGACATGGCATTATTCTGACAGGCATTTATAACTGAGAAAAAAAAGGCACGTTTTATTGAAAAATTGAAAACCATGAGCTTAAGGGGAGAGAATAAGCAATACAATTAGAAATTTGGGACAACAAAAGTGCCAAAATAACAATCTCTGCACCTTTTTTGTCCTGGTGATGCACTACAGGTAACTAGGGTTCTTTCACAAAACCAGCACAGTGGTACAAGCAGCAGGCTGCCAAGAATACTATTCTACCTTTTAAGACTTCTTTTGGTATGGGAAATTCAGGGAAGAGAAATAACACTTCAATGGATTAACTTGACATCAGGCCATATTTTCTGAGCTCTTTCTTTTAACTCTAAAGATGTTATTACTCTTACCAGAATATCTGAAAGCCATGAAACTTCCCTTTGGCTAAGCATATCTCCTATCCTTCGATGTCCTGGAAGATTTTCCTGTCAATACAGGGAGGTATATATGAAATTCAAAATTACTAATGTGACATACCACAATTGGGAATCCAGTTATTTCATTTGCCACCTGGAGCACAGGGTCAAATATGTACACTCCAGGGCAGAATTAAGAGATAGTTAGGGGATAAGGTCACAAACTGACCTATTCGATGGTCTTGAAATTGAAGAGAGTGACATTCACTGCTGCAACGAATGCAAAACAGCTGAAAGAATATTCCATTAACTTTCTTAAAGCTTTCACCAGCGAATAAATCCTGCACCAAAGAACATGCACCAGTGGCATCAGAGGCAGCACCTGCAGGCAGAAAGCAGGTAGGATCTAAATCCCATGTGAATGAAGATCCTTCTGAACCACAGATGAACAGGCAGTCACATCAACCCATGGCTATGCTCACGAATAGGTGGGAAAGAACCTGAATTTAGAGGCCAGCACCCGAGATGGTACCAGAGGTTTGAAGGCATGAAGAGAGGGAGCATGCAAAGGAAACAAAGGAAAGAACTGAAGAATTATTCTTACTGCCCACAGGCACAACCTGACAGTGAACTGATCTCCAAGTTACCACTGCCTTCTATGCCAGATGAGACTGGCTTAGAAACACCAGAGCAGACTCACTGGGCAGTGATCTAGTCAACAAAATTCTGGCATCTCATGCTGATAGCTGACCTTTCAGGTGAACTATGTGAATCTTAGATAAAAATTATTATAGTCTGGGTTGTAAAGACAACAGAAACTACATTAGAGTTTGCAATATAGATAATAATGCAGAATATTGTTTACCAAATAGACCCAAATTACATTCATCTTACCCACATTAAGATGCTCGTAGTAAAATCTATTTTTACAAAAAGACTATAATCAAATAAAGTTTTGCAGTATTCACAATAGGGTTTATTGATTTATTTTTTACTGAACATACCTTGAAATAGATCCTTCAGTTCCATTTATGAGAAAAATCTTGTGGGTCTCATAATGTAACAATGAGATTGGCAACTGTCAGAAAATACATTAATAATTTTACCTACTTACGCATTCAACCAACCCCATGTAGGCTAAAATATTTTGTGAATTAGCAAAAATGTTCTTATAAGGAGCTGGGATGGCAGCCTATTAAGTGATCTCATCCTCAGTATGAGCAAGACATAAAACCCACCAGAGACAGTCTGAAAAACCAGCATCCTCAAAATTTCCCTTATTGCTTTGATGGAGGAACACGTCCAACACAGCACAACACCAAGTACCCTGCCAATACAATTTTTGTGTTCACGGCTGCAGCAACATATCTGATGCTGAAATAGCCTAGTTTTTCTGTCCACCAGCTATCCAGCTTATGTGTAGCAGTCAGCTAATTTGCATTAAGATTTGGACCTACCTCACCTTCCAGAATGTCTTCTGCACTGTGAAATTGCTACACAAACATAACAGATATGCTAACCAGACACTGACTATCGGCTGAAGCTTAGCAAGTATCTCAAGAGGAGCTTGTATTTGTTCAGACATGATTCCTTCCAAACACATTATGCTGGTGACCTCTCCCTAGGTGATAGTCTCTACCCCAAGCTAGCTGAAGCACTAGAAGTAGTTAACTTTGCAGAAGCCACATTTTCTCAACTCTTAGATAATGTTACCTCTGCAAAGCTATCTTTTAAGACTGAAGATAGTGCAGTTCACCTTGACCCTAACTGAAGCAGATCTAGTAAAAAAACCCTCGTCCCTGCATCCTACTTCACTCCCGCCTGATTAGACAAATTCCATGTTGAAACTCCAATAATATTGCCTTCATTCTGACACATGCTGGGACAAGAGGCACCTAAACATCCCCTGCCTCCCAGCAGGAGGCCACCTGGTTTAGCTCCTCTACCTTTTGTGGAAAGTAGTGGGCATTTCTGTTATACACACAGCTGTTAAACAAAAAGCAGTTCCTGCTGGTTGTAGCAAAACCAGCAGGAACACTTGCTCAATAGAAAAGGAGACTAACAAGTAATGAGACACTGTTTTTAACAAGCTACCACTTAAGACTTCCCTGTTTTAGACAACACATGATTAGAGAGGACTGTATTTCACATTAAGATTTAACAGGAAAATTTGCTCTTTTCCTTTCCGGACCTGTTTTTTGATATCACTCTAAAAGAGTCCAGAATAAATTAGCTGGCAAAAGCTAAATTATGAACCGACCTAGTGTTTAAAAACAAAACCAGCTAGCCAGCTTTTAGAAAGTGAAAATGCTCCTTTTTAACAGACTTTTGATGTTTTATTAAGCAGCCCTGTGGCTGGTTTTAGGAAATGCAGTAGTTTTCATGCAGTAGTTTTGAGTGAAGATTTAACACAATTGAGCATTTGAGGAGTGCTAAAATGCAAATTAGGACTCATGATAAAGTGGAAAGCCCCCTAAAAAAGCGGGCTGAGTTCTAATCTACGTTCAATATGTATGTTCCTGATATATGTAGGATTGCTACGTTCAATATGTAGCATTCATTTCTAAAGTCAGAGTAAAGCAATGATCTTCTATTGGACTTGCAAAGGAAGCAGTGGCAAAGGAGGAATGAATGAAAGGACTAAACCACAAAACAGCATGGAAATGTGCCACTTGAGTATGTGGCTGTTTTGTCTCATGAAAAGGAGTAGGAACAACTGCTAATTGGCACTATCCATGTGTTTTTCTCACTTCTCTTATCCCGGTGGAAAGGGTTTTCTAAAATAGTCTTTCTCTCCAAAAGTACAGACTTTTACTAACACATAACAGCAAAATCAGACATAAATAATAAGCTGCAGTTTATCTTGCAGTATACCTGCATCTACTGTTTGTAGGTACCTTGTCTATCCAGAGAGCATTTAGTCACCCTCCCAAGACAAAAGAATTCCTTAAGGCAAAACTACCTACAATTCAACCAACCAAAAAAAGAAAAAGAAAAAAAAAAAAAAAAACAACACAAAACAACCAACAAAAAAAAAAAAAAAAAAAAAAAAAAAAAAAAAAAAACCAAACACAAAAAAAAAAAAAACCCAAAAAAAAACAAAAAAAAAAAAAAAAAAAAAAAAAAAAAAAAAAAAAAAAAAAAACCACACACAACAAAACAAAACACCCAAAGCAGGAGAAAAAGCATTACACTGGGAAGAATATGCTGTTCATTTTTGTTAACTGCTAGCACAGCTGGCTGTGACAATTAGAAATACAGCACAACACCCTCAAAACAATCTTTGTGAGGGATGTTAGTTAAGAGCTACAGGAAGCACAGTGAAACCACTGCAGTCACAGACATTTGTGCTTACCACAGGTGCAGTGACTACGACTCTCTCTACCACATGCATCTTCCCAATAGAGGAAAATCAACAGCTTCATCTGCCCCCCAGAATGCTTTCCCCTTATATGTCCCCCAACTCATCAGGAAAGAGAAGCATCCTGCTCCCAAGAGACAGGGCTAAAAATAAGCCAGATGAAGGGAGAGGAATTATCCTCTTCTCTTCAATGGCGCCATTATCAAATTGCTTGATGCAAGAAATTACTCCCACCACCAAGCCATTATGTTTACTTAGCCGGAACCAAGAATGTGGAACAATTTAGTGACTCAGCAACAGAGGCACTATTTTCCACATGCACTGACAGCAGTGGTACAGGAAACACCTCATCACTTCACGTTGCTTGAGTCACAGAGCCTTCACCTACTGCTGGTGGTTCTTTGCCAGCAGAGAAATGTGGTCTGCACTACATATATACCTGGGACAGGTACAAACAGCATTTCCATGCTGATAAAGAAATTTCTACTAGTGATAGACAAATACAACATGGTGTGGTAGACTGTAACTGACTTTGGGTACATGAGAAGCTGGGATAATATCATCTCCTGAAAAAGCACCAGCCACTGCCCTAACCAAAGCTGCATGAGGCACAAGGCCAAGCTGAAAACTCAGCAGAAACAGGTTTGGTGGCACTGCTGCCACTTACACATGCCTTAGGAGGCCATAGTTCCCACCTGCCAACTCAGTGCTGGCACTATACATCACAGTGTGCTGAATCCGGATCCAACACACCCAGCTGGGACACTCAAATGAAAAGAGCCACATTTCATGCTGCTGAACACTCACGAATCCTGTCACCCTGAGTTCATTCACATGAGGGTAGGTAATTTAAAACTGAGATGGCATCGCTAGGTAGCCACCAAAACATAGTCTGTGCTCACAGTTACTATTCCTGAGGCCCACAGGTGTATGCAGACCTATGATGAGGGAAGGAAGGGAAGGACTGCTAACATTGACTAATAAATGACAGAAAGACATAAAGGTTATTTTCATACCAAGAACCTTTGATAAATGTAAAGCTTAGCATGTTGAGAGTGTAATGGCCAACTTGCCTCTCTTCCTGTTTTTACTTAAGCCTACTGCTTGCAGAATGCCATATACAGGAGCAAGAAAAACCAGCTCCACTTCTTGGTAATATGTTTACAGAAGGCAGACACCCAGATAAGCAAACTAAGTACCAGCAGGTACTGAAGCACCAGGAAATGCTGACTGCACCAAATCAATAAATTTGCAAGGTAAAGAAGAGTGACTCAAGACACTGAAATTAAGAGGCAAGAAAACCAAACCAAATTTGTTGAATGTGATCTCAGTTAACAGTACATGGATTACACTGAGAGCTCTCATCAGTATTGCAATGCAAATAGCAAGCAGATTCTTTGACTAAGAGCCAACTTCAATGACATTTAGATATAAGAGCTAGAACATTTTTGAACTGGCAAGTCATGTATTACATTAAAGAAAGGGTCATGTATGAGTGGAAGAAATGTTTGAAAAGACATTAAAAGCACAGAATAACATCACACAAATTTGATTCAGTGCACTGGAACAAATACAGGCTGAGAAAAAGGAATGAAACTCTTTCAGTATACCTCTCTGTAAGTCATGTGATATAAGCATGTTTGACTTCATAGTAATCAGAAAAACTCAGATTCATTAATCAAATAAAACAAATGGATTCAGAAGCAGTTCATTTTCTGGGTCAGGTACAATTCCACCTTTCTGGTAAAATCTTGGCAAAGCTGCCATATGCCTACAGGAGTGCAGATCTTTCTCTAACCACAGTCAATGGCTGCAAGTTGCATATAGTTTCTATCTCTAGTGTAATAAGATTTCAAAACCAAAATCATGTTTAAAGACTAAAGCAATACTGTTAAAGCTCATTAAGTCTATGACATATACCACCTTACTGAGTAAGAAAGCAATAAATTACCATGCCTGATTATACAAATAAGAGAGTTAGCAATAAATACAGTACTGCCGGTCCAAGCATTCATTAGACCATGCTCCTACTACAGGTCTACTTCTGCTTGTTTTTAAGCCCTTACAAACATCTTCAAGTAACATGAGAAAGTATTTTTTAAATAAAAATAGAAATCATGTTTTCTCTCTCCTGGCTGTTGCATTTTAGGCTCACACAGATGTCCAAATAGTTGGGTTACATACCACATGCAACACAGAACAGCACTGCCCAGTGAAAAACTACTTGCCTGCTACTCCAACAGCTTGGCTGGGAGAAAGGCAGCATGCATGCAGGCAAGCAGGGGAGCAAGTGCAGAACAAACCAGAGATAGTGAGCACACCAGACGGCATTCATTTGTGAACACAAGCCCACGCTACTCAGAGATCCTACAAAACAATGAAATGAGAGAACTTAACCCCTTAGATGATGCTTTGGAATAAACAAATATCTAATAATCTTCCCTATATTAACTGCTTTACTTACTATACTTACAAGAGAAAGAAAGGGAAGAATGATAAAATAGGGTGGCAACCTTTTTCTTTTGTTTTGCTCATCGTTGAGTAAGCATAGTTCACTTTCCTCCTATTTAAAAATGATGCCGCCCAAGAACAGGAATAAAATTCAATGCATCACCTTGCAACATTAAACAAACCAATCAGATCCAAACCAAAGGAGGAAGGAAGGAAAAATATTTTTGCCATTGTTAAGCAAATAACATCTGTGCAATGTTAAATCATCCACAAAAACAGGACTTAGGGCTTGAGTCATCTCAATTTTATTGCTTAGTCACAGTGTGTATGAAGGCAGTATTCATTCAGCACTGAACTTGCCATAATGCATTTAAGCCATTCCATGTGTCTATACTTTCTGTGATGAAATGGGAAGAAAAGCAGTGAATGGACACCTAGATTAGAGCAGATTCATAGAGAGTTGTAAACCAAGTTCTAATAATCACCTTACTTATATTTTGCTTGATAACTGGATAAATCATGAACTTAACCAAGACTCAAAGTTATGAAATTTAACCAAGACAAGTTGAAGAAAGTTTATCAACTGTTTACTTTGAAAAATTTGTAGCACCCTTTCTCTATATTAGTATAGGTATGGCATTTTGTAGCAACAAATCACTTCTTGATATTGAGTACCCTTAGAAAAGAAACAAATGTAGTGTGGTAAGTTTCCTAAACCTTCTAACCAGTAGCATTTCTTACAATTATGAACACAGCAAGATTAGGAGAAGTTAATATGTATCACGCTATGATATGACTGCATTTGACACCAAGATGCATGGGACAGGAATGCACTAGCATAGCCAGGACACCTGAAAGCCACTATCAACTCTGTTTCTGGTCAGCAGCAGCAAACTCTCTATGATCTCATCACAAACTATCTCCATCCTCCTTAAACAGCTTGCCTTCTGTCCACTGTGACTGAAGGCTGCAATCGTCATGTGCAACTGAGTGCAAGATCCCTGGGGCCTTGGTCTGTACTGCAGCACTATTACAGGAAGCTTCATCTGACATCAAGTAGGAAATGCATGATAAACCAGGAGGATTATAAGCATATATTATATGGCTTCCCTCTATATGGATGTGAAAAATGTTTAGGAGATTCATCTGCCTGGGGCAGGAGGTGAGGGCAGGAAAGAGATGCTGAACTAGATGACCTTTAAAGGTCTCTTCCAACTCAAACCATCCTATGATTCTATTCTATGATCTCTCTGATCTCTTCTTTTTTATTTTGACCTAGTCATCCCAGACCCAATCTATAAGCACTGAAGAGTAATAGGCATTTCTAGGGCATGACTCACCTCATCTTCATGAGAAGATTTTAAAAAGGTCAGAGGAATCCTTGTCTAGTAGCATCCATTTCTCTTCACTGACTGTGAAGGGGATGCAACATGACTACCTCATATGCAGGCATACAAAACACGTGAGCAAATGCATTCTGCTTCTCAATTGCAGTATAGAACGAGCTTTTCAGGAGGACACTTGTCCAGGAACCTACCAAAGGATATAAACAACCAGAAAGCAGGATGAGCTTGTAATGCTGCTTTGTTTTGGTTTTCATTAAATACAATGCTGCAACGTTTTTCTCTACAAACAGCAAATAAAGCTAATTGGTTACTTCAGTCTCACCATCAAAATGCATCAGTGTTTTGTCCCAGTGTGTCTACCTCAAAATGAACATGCTGGGAAGCCTGCATCTGTTAGCATACCAGTTTCCAAAATTTTTGTGGCAGGCAGGAAAAAAAAAAAAAAAAAAACAACACATGGAAAAATCTAGTTAGAAAACGTGATCTCACTTTCACAGGTCATGCTGCTGTCTGTCTGAAGACTGGGTTGTGCATCAGCTGTCAGAGTGCTGATGATCACTTTCAGCAGGGAAGAGGAGCTAACATGTGGCACATGTGGATTCTTTCGAGGTACCCCAGGTGAGATTTGTAACATAAATGTCTGTCCAAGACAGCTCAAAGTAATAACACAAGGTCTGTGGGGAGCAGCCAGGCATATCATCTGTGACTGAGGACCACAACTTAGTTCAGTGAGAAACGAACTGTATGCTGCTGTCTGATCTTCTAGGACTCCAATGAATTCAATGAGCAACTCAGCAAAATTCTATATAGACTGCCTGACCAGCAGCATACACAGGATTGGAATCCTTTTTTGTATACTGTCTAACAAGCAAAGAACAACAACAGATTCCCCCCATAATATTGCTCACGATATAAAGGGAACACCTGGGATAGTTTTCTCCGCCACGTTAAAGATCTTTTTCCTCTCTACACAGCCTATTCAGTGCCCCAGATATATCTCTCCTGAGAAAAAGACATGAAGCTGGAGTTGCCAATGCTCCACATACTGTCTGGCTTCAGTCTGGTTTGCATAAAAAACAACATCAAAGATCCAGCACCATGATCTTCAACTGTGGCTAGCAAGCAGCAGCCAGGCACAAGGCTGGAGGAGTGAAGTTTCAAGCTGCACAATGGATCACTGCATAGAAAGTGCCTCAAACTAGAAGGAAGCAGATGTAACTGCTAAAGATGCCATTATAGGACATGACAGAAGATAGACATTTCCACTGTAGAAATACCTTACGAAACCTGAGGCCTCAACCAGTCTTTGTTAGCAATCTGAATTTTTCTAACAAAAAGGCTACCTAATGTATACTATACTATGATACTTTATGCTAACTGTAAGAAAAGGATCACTAGCTTTCTCATCTACCCTTTTGGCTATGACCTGTCAAGGCTATTTATAATAAAATACTAGCAGGTGCTCAACAAACAGCAGGAGGATACAAAAGCCCTCAAGAAGCAGCTCCTACTTGAACACAGACAAACCCTTAATCATTTCTCTTCACTTTAGATGAACTTCGCAACCATACTTGAATCCCCCTCTCTCTCCACACAAACGTCTAATTCCAGTGGCACTAGAAGCAAAAGAGTTCAAGAACATGGAAGTGGACTTCCACACTTTCTAGCTATCATAGAGCTACTCTTCTAAGGTTTGAGAAAAAGAAGTGTTGGGCACAGGCAACGTTTTAATGGGACATTAGCTTTTAGGTGAAATTGAAAAAGAAATTATTCAGAAGACTGTTCTCAGAGCTGCATTCACAGGTTATTTCTCTACAAACAGCAAATAAAGCTAATTGGTTACTTCAATCTTGCCATGAAATGCACCAGTGTTTTGTCCCAGTGTGTCTACCTCAAAATGGACATGCTGGGAAGTCTGCATCTGTTAGCATATCAGTTTCCAAAATTCTTGTGGCAGGCAGGAAAAAAAACCCAAAAACAATGCATGCAAAAATCTAGTTAGAAAACGTGATCTCACTTTGACAGGTCATAATTTGGCCTTTCTGTAGTAGTTTTCTGCCTCCATTTTGCCAAGATTTACTCCAGCAATCTGCGTAGCAGGCGCTTTGGCCTTTTAATTGCATCTGCAATACAGTTTATGCCACTTGAAACAGTACCAAAATCCATCGTTATATGCAGGTCATATTACTCACTGACCTAGGTTTGAGATGGAAAGCATAGTTGATGCACACTTCCAGTACGATGTCCACAAAAGATCTTTCAGAGAGGGACAAATCCTCTCCAGGATTGTCCAGTGCACATAGCAGAGGCATGGAACGAATGGCAGCTCTGTGCCCTCACCTGGACAGCATGCCTCTCTGAGATGATGTGGGCATAGTCAGGACATGTCAATAGTAGTATTTCTTACCACTGCTGCTGCACCTTCCTAACCTGCAGCAATCAGTCCATCACAACCTGACCTATAAAGTCAAGATCCTAATTTACCAATACAGGCTTCAGAAGCTAAGGATACATTTGTGGAAGCCTGGTTAATAATTTATGAGTGTAACAGAGTTACATTTTTTTTCCAGTGACAAAACACTAGATAACAATGTTTCTCGGTTAAGCATTTCTGCTTACATATTATGTGCAGCAACTATAGTTTAATAGATGCCCTCAGGGAGTCTATAGGAGTGATAAGGGCAGCTTTAGCTTGGGACTACTGAAAGGTTAATAAGATTTATCTATTCAATCACTGACTCAGAGAAAGGAGCTTTGGGATAGGTTTTGTTATTTTCCCAACATTGACTAGTATATCAGCTCGCTGTTGAACAAAGCTCATGCTCTTCAGCCTAGCAGGCACTCTCAAAAGGATTCATGCATGCATCTTGTCTGGGGCAGACTACCTTATCTTCCAAGAAAATCTGGAAAAAAATGCCTCCCCAGTCCGCTGTTATTGAAACACCACTCACCAATAAACCTTTCCATTTATAGACTACTAAGTACTGATAACTGTTTGGGTCCCCTCAGAGACTGCAGAGGAAGAACCTGTCAGAACTGGAAGTCGCCTGTTGTTTTATGACAGCAAAACAGGCATCCCCAGTTTTAAAAAAGTGCATAATTTTGACTCTATCTACACCTTTATCCTTTCTTTTATCATTATTGCAAATCAGCATGCTCACACTTCTTTTTCTGCTTTATTTAAAGTCACTAAAGTAATCTTTCCAGAAACCAGAATAAAGAATAAACAAAAAAGACCTTGGCAAAAACACTCTCTGATCATCCTAAGTTAATGCTCTGTAGTAACTCCTGCCTTTACCACTTGTGTATATCAGTACAATCCTAACCCTCAGCAACTAAGCTTGCATGTGTGCACAAAACCCCTAGGCTATTGTTGTTATGTTGTGAACGTTATTCCTGGGATTCTTCAAGAAACAAAACAAAATCCCATAAGCCATGAAGTCTTAGGCACAGCCTTTAATACTACACCAGACTTTCAACTCTGTAACACCTTAAAAACATGTCAATTGCCATTTGTCAATATGAGAAAAATTTAAAGCTACAACCACAAATGTCATTTTCCACAGGACTCCTGTTCCACTCAAGACACAGGAAAGGTAACAGCAAGGCAGCTGCCCAAAATGTCTTCCAAGTTTCGCCATTCAGCACATATCCCATGCCTCATCTGTGGCACATTTTCTCACAACTGAATGCAGAATTAATAAAAGACTTCACTTTTCCTGTCATGCTTGCAAACATATATCCATGGACCATACAAACACTGATCTATATGGTATTTTTGATGTTTTATTCAGTTTTAGATAGAAAATCAAAATCCTGTAAGTTAATGACAGGACAGGGAGGGAAACATATTGATAATTTAATGTAACTTTGTGGCTGGACCATCCAGTGACAGAGAACCTGATTTTTAAAGTACATCAAGCATCCATAACTTCATATGATTTTAAAGAAATTTATGGTTCACAGCACCTTTGAGTGCCAGGCCCTTAAGTACAAAATACTTCACCTTGTTACAGAGGACTCTTCACTGTAGAACTGTAGAGCAATAGTTCTATTTAATATAAAGCGACAGTGATACGAGTAAAGTGATTAACTGGAAAACCAGTTACAAGCAACATGATTATGTTTCTACATTCAAACTCAATAGAGCATCTAAAATTAACTGAAAATCTGAAATAGTTCTCTGCAATATTTGTTTAAAAACAGCAGTGCTATCCTAAAACTAATCATTTCCAACAAAGGGACAGCAAGAGACACTAAGAAAATCAGTCCCAGAAGCTAAATGGCCTTTCCAGCTGTGAGACAAAATCTTCTCAGAAGACATTAAGGAACTCATATCTCTATAAGCTTTTTGTCTTTTCTATAAACTTTTTTTTTCCAAAACAAACAAACCACAACCCCCCCCCAAAAAAAAGATGCAAAGCAAAGCCAGAAATACCCCAAAGTATTCTGTTTGTAAGTAGAAAATACAACCAGACACTAACAAATTAAATAAAATAGTTTTGTCTTTCCCACACACAATCTATTGAACAAAAAACATAGCCTCACAAAGAACACACCCCAGGCTATTAAAAGCATATCAAAAAGATAAAATACTCTCCTCCAATCTGCAAGTACTGTATTTAGTAACAGATTATTGAACTTCCTACTTAGACTGTTTTAAACTTAACCCAAAATCTACAGGCCAACACCAACAGCAACAGAGGCTAACCTGATCCCTTTTATCAACCTGCACTCTCCCTATAAGGGTAATTTAACTTCAACTACTTGCTAAAAATAGTATCTGAAGACAACATTGTCTTTAGTACTTCAATCAATTACACAAAAAACTGCAAGAATTTACTGAAATAATACATCAGATCACCCTTAGAAATGCCAGTTCTTTCCCTTCTTAAATGATGAGTACTAGAAACTCTAAGTTACTTATTAATAAATACATTTACGAAGCCCAGCCTTTCTCCCTCCACTCCCTCACCTCAAATTTATAAATAAACTACCTGTGGCAATACTGAATAGTCTCTTAAAAATGGAAGCACAGTACATTTCAAAACAATACAGGATGGCAGATGGAAGATCTTCCTAATTGAATTCAGTACTGTTTCGTAGCCTCTTTGATCATGCAGCTCTGCAGTGCAGCTATGCCAGTCCATAGGTCAAACACAGTATGAATTCAAACATTTACAGAGACACCACAGGATGCAGAGCTTTTTCCATATAACATCCTCAGTAAAGTTTCCTGTCATAAGGAAATACGTGGTGTTCAAGCAGGGAACATCACTCTTCTAAACAACAACAAAATTTTAAGCTTTCCTTGAATCAAATTAGAACTTGGACACTTTCTTTGGTGTGTAGCAAGGGGAAAAGAAAAGAGATTCAGGTCGCAACGTATTTTCCTATGACAAGTGCTCTTTGGAGCACTGAATTTTATAACGGAGACACGATAAAATAATTTTGATATATCTTACTCAGTAAATTTGTTAAACTAATAAGCAAATACATTTAAAGTTTAATTACACAACAGTAATGATGATTAATCTGTGGAAAGTGAGTGGATGGGCCATCTCTACTATATAGTTCAATGTTGCTAGCAGTACACCAGTGGGCTGAGTGCACGAGGATACTGAAGTTCAAGAAACTGCAAAAATATATGAAAAATTTGCAGGACTGGTATTGGCAGTGATATATATTTTTACTGTTTTCTTGCTACAATAGGATTTTAATGTCCCACTGCTGCAATGGGCTATGGTTGCTATAGAAAACCTTAGAGAACAATGCTTTTTAGTTTCACATGCACTGGTACAAAAAGTTATCCCAAGATACACTCCATTATGTTCGGGAAAATCCGAACTGCAGTCAAGCCTCATATGCAAAGCTCACAATTCTTCCAGTATCACTTCGAAAAAATCATTTTCTGCATATAGCTTGAATGCAAATGCAACATGAACTTCCACAAAAAGAAGTTTCTTCTTTATAGCTATGACCTAATTTCTCCACAGCTGCAATCTTTCTTCAGAGGGATTTTATCATCAGACATGCAGACCTGTCAAATCTCATCTATAAGATTCATTCAACTCCCAGCTTAGGCTCCCTTATTATTATGTCTCCTTCACAACAACACAAGTGCTTTCCCTCAGTTTGGGAACTCACGTGAACAAATGTGGCCGCACAGCTCATCACACACCTGGCAGATAAGATAACAGGGGAGGATAAAACCTATTGAGCTGCACCACAACCTAGCATCTCGGCTGGTCATAACTCACTAGGAAGCCCAGTCCCCAGATACAGTTTCCTTGTGCAGATCCAATCCTTCCAAATGACCTGATGTGCACAGGAAGCATCAATCTCATGGCTGATGGCAGAGGTATGGGTACCTGTGACATGACAACAGGCAAGCTTGCACATCAGGAGAAAGCAGAGGTTTGGAGATAGCCTGGGCAAAGGACACCTTGCATACGTGTGAGCAAAATATGATTTGCTTCACCAGCCCAGACTAGCATCTTACTGGGACTGTAGGCATATCAAGGAGAGGCTGTCTCTCGTTAGTCACCATGGAGCTCGATGGGAGATGATCTCACCCATAGGGTGTTTGTCAAAGTGCGAGGTTGATAAAGACTCACTAGAGCTACTAAGTACATAAAGACAGGAATTTCCCAAGGGTCAAATTTGTGCCAATTTGGGGGAATGGAAAGAAAAAAAAAAAAAAAAGCCATAAATACAATAAATACAAAATGAAAAACATCCTAGGTGCAAGACATACTGAGCAACCTGATCTATAAGAATTGCTGATTATGCCACTTATAATACATTCAAATTAACTAATTCCATCCAACACTGTTTTGTAACAATGGTTGGAGGAAAAAAAAAAAACAACCCACTAATTGTCACCCTTACCACAAGGTAGGATCTTTCAAGACTTCTCCTTAAACATCTGTGTCACCCCTGAAGAAATGAAATTTATATTTCTGGAATAGTTGAAACTATTTGCTTAGCAAAAAGAAGTAACACTACACACCAAAACAAATAATTATTCTATTACTTTCTTGTCTAAGTCCATAACTGTAAACAGTTTAAAAGTTAATTGAGTGGGTGGATCTAGAAAGCAAGGTACTGAAAGCTAAGACTAATACACTGGAATATCAATATAGCAACAACTCCACTCAGGAGATTTCACAAAATTCAGAAAGCTTGCCTAGATTTTTAGATTTCTGTCAGGTCTATTAATTGCCATAGTCCAGACACAAACTTAAATGAGGAAGCACGGGGCATTGGTTCTATTTAGTTATGGAGAACCAGTATTATTTGGTATTTGCCCCATTCCTTCTGTTCTTTCATAGAAACACCAGCTTCTTGCTTTCAGTGAACATGAAGATCTGCACTAGCACAGGTCATGAAACCTCACTGCAAAATATCACGGTTAATGACTGTAAGCCTTTAAAGCTATTCGCTGTTTTCAGCTTGGCTGACTGCTCTCCTTCAGTAAGTGCATAAACTTTCTTTTTTTGGGTCACAGCTTCCTCTCCCCTCTGTGAGGTCTCCAGACACATACGTTCCTGCAGTCTTTTAGTGTGGGGAAGGTGTAACAGTATTTTGATGAAGCAGTCACTCTGTCCTTAGTGCTATACTAGAATAAAAGAGTGAAGAACTACTGCACAGGGAGGTGGAAATGAGACTGTAAGAGTGAAATAATTAGAACAGTGAAAAACTATCTGGCTTTGCTGAAGCTTGAGGCAATTAATTTCTTTGTGTTTCAGCCATCATGACTGCAACAATCATTCCATTCAAACTTTCTCTAGAATAAAACCTACTCAAACCCACTCAATATACATTTTGTTCCAATGCAAAACTACCACCACAAACCTTGGAAAACCTACTTTGATTTTCAAGCTTGTCATTAAAGTCTGCCCCCATGAATATATGCAAATCTCAGTTTCACATGATTTGAGTTTCAAGCACTACCAGCCTTCAGTTCTTCTACCACCCTTCATCAGATTGCCAGATGCACAGGAGTGTGCACATATGAGTGAGCGCCCACGCGTGTGAGGAAATTAACCATATAAATTTGTGTCTGCAAGGACACTAAAAGGACTCCCCCCTTCCATTGTACCAAGCATAATTCTTCATGAGAACAAAGGCCCCGGTTTAAATGGCTTTAAATACAGATCCAGCTCTTCTGGTAATGTAAACAAGTACATCTTTGTTGAAGGGAAAAGGATTGTCTTCATATTGTTCAGTTGAGTTCAATTTGGTTAAGCTCCATTCTTAGTTTCCTTCAAACTCAACATTTCGATGCAATGTTTTCCTACAATGATTAGAGGGGGAAAAAAAGGTCTTCTTGGGTCACCAGAGATTTGCAATAAAATAATCCCTGAGCACATTACAGCATATTCTTCCTTTGGCAGCATCACTGGATACCTTTTCAGCTAAAAAGCATAAAGAATAAACAAAGAATATCATACCACAGGGAGGACACTTAAATATTGGAAGTACTTTCCACTCTTATTTTAAAATATTCTTTCAACTATTTCAGAAAGTGTAGTAGGAAAACCTTTTTTTTGTTTCTAGAGAATCCTGGATGTCAAGTGCTGGACAGCATTTCATTATGACACTATCATGACCATTACTGCTCAACTGCTTCTATACATTGTCTCATGCTGATCTTCCATTTACATTTCTTTATATGATACACTTTCAGTTGAAGAAGTCAGCCTCTACTACTGAAAATCATATTGTTGCAGTGCAACAAAACCTAGATGCAGAAAGCCAAAATTGTGCTGTACTATGCTGTGTATTTATGAACCAACACCTTCAAACCCCAGCAAGTATTAACCAGAGGTGCAGCAGTAATAAGTCAGGTGGATCAACACCGTGGAATTCCTTAAATAATAATGGAAAGAATATGGTTATGGTCCCTTAATTTAAAGGTGCATAAATTTTGTAACAGTAGCTGGCATCTAGCTAATTCAGAAACATTTGTCTGAATGCTAACTCAGATCAACTGAAAGACTCTCTTTGATTTCAGGGAGCCGTGCACTCAGCCCATTCTATTTTTACAGTATCCGTATACACCAGTAAACAAAGAATATCGTACCACAGGGAGGACCCTTAAATATTGGAAGTATTTTCCACTCCTATTTTAAAATTTTCTTTCAAAACAGCAAGCTTCTGTCTATGCTGTGTAGCTTTTATAATGAACCACAAGCTTCTTAGGTATACAAAGTCCTTCAAAACTAAATAAATGCAGTAGAAGGTGAAAAGACACTTTCTAAACCTCAAAACACAGTCTGTTAATTGTCACTGGCCTCCTGCTTATTCCCTCCTGTCCCCTGAGGCATGATATTACATAATACTTCTGCTGCTACTCTTTTTAGTTAAACATTGCTATTTAGGTATGCATGTTAGTATTACATTAAAGAAAAACACTTTACAATCCTATAAAGGATGCCAGAATCATATATCCTCAGTAACACAAACATAACACTTTTAAGACTTCCTATATGTATTTTTAGGGCTTTCCTTCCCAGAATGCTTTACAAGAATGCAATGCTGAAATAAGAATATCTTGCTATGTATTTTATCCTTTATGATTTACAGGTCTTCCCCAACAAACAATCAAAAAAGTTGGAAGATAACAACGGGGCACCTTACACTGACAGTAAAGCTCAAGAATATTTGGAAAGAAAGCTTTTGGCCTTCTCGCACATAATTTATGCATTAATAGCTGAGCATTGCTTCATCGACATGCTCAAGCGTAACTGAGCTCCTTTGCATCATTATCTAACAAAAAATTCTGTTTGTGAATCAACTTGAGAGAGTTTTCTATGCATATGTAAATACATGTATTCTTTTTTCTTGGATAAAGTCACAGCTTTCATACTATACAGGCTACAGTTAAACTCTGATGTTGAACTTCTGATTGCCTTTATTGTCTTGACCAATTTCATGCTTGTTTTCTCTCTCTGAAGTCAAAGTGATATAATTCAGCTGCCCGAGGGCACGCAACAGACCCCAGTGTGTTCTCTGCTGGTCATCACTGCATTTTCACCTGATGCAATGAGACAACAGGAGGGACACAGAGCTCTGAAGCCAAAAGGGGAAAACCACTCTGTCATTTTAGCTCTGCCTTCAGCTTGCACTTACCTAAGTGAAAAGCATCTTCACTGTAAAACCAGTGACTACAGCAAGAGAAGCAGCTCCGCTCCAATTAGTGATTCCTGCAGTAACACCAGGGTTTTTTTGCAATTTGAATTCCCCACTAACAAAAGAATGTCACATCCCCACTTGCATGATGCTACCACATGGTGAAATGTTACTGTCCTGGTTTAACCCCAGCTGGTAACCAAGTACCACACAGCCACTCGCCCACTCCCACTGCCTACCCCAGTGGGATAGGGAAGATAACTGGAAAAAGTTGAAACCCAGGGGTTGAAATAAGATCAGTTTCATAACTGAAATAAGGTAAAAACTAATAATAGCAGAAATTAATAGGGAGATAATTAAAAAAAAGAGATAATTAAAAAAAAAAAAAGAGAGGAATAAAACCCAAAAAACATAAGTGGTGCGCAGTGCAATTGCTCACCACTACTGATTGATGCCCAGCCTGTGCCCAGGCATCAATCAGCAGCTCTCAGCCAACTCCCCCCAGTTTCTATACTGAGCATGACATGCTGCAGGTAGTTCAGGTCAGCTGTCCTGCCTGTTCTTTCTCCCAGCCTCCTGTGCCCCTCTTCACTAGCAGAGCATGAGAGACTGAAAAGTCCTTGATTTAGAGTAAGCACTACTCAGCAACAATTACAACATTGGTGTTTTATCAACCCTATTCTCACACTAAATCCAAAAAACACAGCACTGTACCAAATTCTAGGAAGAAAATTAACTCTGTTCCAGGCAATAAACAGGGCAGTTATTCTGTTCCTCTTGGCATTCCTCTG
>JANRGW010011107.1:0-29934 GCA_024733675.1 Psilopsiagon aymara | reverse complement strand
ACCGGTCTTGTTCAACATCTTTGTTGGTGACATGGACAGTGGGATTGAGTGTGCCCTCAGCAAGTTTGCGATGACACCAAGCTGGGTGGTTAGGTCGATATGCTGGAGGGAAGGAATGCCATCGAGAGGGACCTTGACATGCTTTTGAGGTGAGCTGATGCCAACCTTATGGAGTTTAACCATGACAAGTGCAAGGTCCTACACCTGGGTCGGACTTGCAATACCAGCTACAGCTACAGGTTGGGCAGAGAAGAGATTCAGAGCAGCCCTGAGGAGGACTTGAGGTGTTGGTCCATGGAAAAATGAACATGAGCTGACTTCAGTGTGTGCTCGCAGCCCAGAAAGCCAACCATATCCTGAGCTGCATCAAAAGGAGTGTGAGCAGCAGGTCGAGGGAGGTGATCCTGCCCCTCTACTCTGCTCTTTTGAGACATCACTTGAAGTATTGTGTGCAGTTCTGATGTCCTCAACATAAAAAGGATATGCAACTGTTGGAACAAGTCCAGAGGAGGGCCATGAGGATCATGAAGGGACTGGAGCACCTCCTGTATAAAGGCAGGCTGAGAAAGCTGGGGCTGCATGGAGACCTCATAGCAGCCTTCCAATATGGGAAGGGGGCCTATAGGGATGCTGGGGATGGACCCTTCATTAGGGACTGTAGTGATAGGACAAGGGTTAACGGATTCAAACTTAAACAGAGAAAGTTTAGATTGGATATGAGGAAGAAATTCTTTACTGTGAGGTGTGGTGAGGCAGTGGAATGGGTTTCCCAGGGAAGTTGTGAATGCTCCATCCCTGGCAATGTTCAAGGTCTGGTTGGACATAGACTTGGGTGGCATGGTTTAGTGTGAGGTGTCCCTGCCCATGTCAGGGGGGTTGGAACTTGATGTTCTTAAGGTCCTTTCCAACCTTAAGTATTCTATGATTCTATGATTCTATGACTGTGGCTGTTCATAAATCTATGCTGCAGCAGGTATACCCCTGAGGAGACTGGCTCATAGGTAGGGCTTCACTTAGGTCAAGTACACACCTAAGTCTCTGGGTAAGTCCAAGCCAGAGAAGGGGCAAGGGGAGGAGTTCATTGCAATGTTAAACCCAATGTTCTGGTCCAAAGAGACCAGTGGTAGAGATGATAATAGAAATATATTTAAATTGTTATAAAATGGGATTTGAGTTGCATGTTGTAGGAATTATTACAGCAGGATCCACCTGAACCATTGGAGGACAAGCCTTAGAAGAAGCAGTGCAAGCGCAGCCATCCAGCCAGTTCTCTATCCACTGAGTGGCCCATCTATCAAATTGATGTCTCTCCAATTTAGAGACCAGTATGTCATGTGAGACACTGTCAAACGCTTTGCACAAGTCCAGGTAGATGACATCAGCTGCTCTACCCCTGTCCGTCAGTTCTGTAGCCCCATTATAGAAGGCCACCAGATTGGTCAGGCAGGATTTCCCCTTAGTGAAGCCATGCTGGCTGTCACCAGCCAGCTTGTTGTTTTTCACTTGCCTTAGCGTGCCTTCCAGGAGAATCCAAGACTGGTCTGTGTTCTCTGCAGGCCACTGCAAAGGTATGGCTAGGTATGGCACACTGTTGCACATAGCATCATGCTGCTCTCAGTCCACAGTAGTAAGGCCACAGTAGCAAGGTCACAGTAGCTTGGGAGATGCCTGCCAAGCTTGCTATCTAGAGGAGTAACTGGCAGTAGAACAGCTTTAGAACTCAGTTTTATTAGGGCTGGCTGAAGCTTCTATATATCATGCTGTATATCCTCAGATTTAGTTTTTGCTCTAGTTTAAAGCTTATGAATGTTTTTAATTAGCTTACTACAAAGACTTTTTTTTGAGTTTACAGCCTTTTTAGTTCATTTTGACCAAATACAGGCTTCCTATAAACATTCTCCTGTCTGAATTTAGTCTAATATAGTCAAGAGATTCTCCTGTTGGTAAACTGATTATTTGGCATATATGCTAAGTGATAACAAAAACATGGAAGAAATTGTCTTTGAAATTGGAACAAATATCAATGGGAGAAACTGCATGTTGTCATTGGTCATAGTGAAGAGATTTCTTTGCGAGTGGCATTTAATTTAATGACTTCACAAAATGGCGGGGTCAACTCCATCAATTTTCAGTGAGTTGACAGGTTCATTATAATTCTAACAGCCAGGACTTGATCCTGCAAACCTTACTCATCAGAATGAAAAATATTTTAAGGCCATGTCATTGCTATGTATCAAATAAAGAAGTGAGGTTCAAAATACAGATTTTTTTCCCCTCCTTTTTTCACTTTTACCATCAGAATATTTTTGAAGCTGATGAAGGGATTCTCTTTAGCTCTGACACACAAATCAATCTTTGTTTTTTTCTGGCTTACGCCTGAAGTAAAATGTGCAACAACAATAACAATGATAATAACAATAATGTAAAACTTATTGGATAAACAGATTATTAGTTATGCAACACTGCATGACAAAGCAGTAATGTGAAGGTGACATAAACAAGTATTTCTACACTAAAACTGCAGAACTAGAACACTCCAAAATCTTGCAATGATGTTTTTTTTGCTAGAACTCTCTCACCATTTAATGCTTGAATGCAGGGACAAAGTAAAATTCAAAACCTGTGCATGAAGAGTCTTGCTGAATGCCCTTCTAATATCCTGCTTTTGCAAGAGCTGGCAGCCAGACAGCAAGCGGTGATTGTAGGTCTGTAAGTCAGCGATCCTGAGGAAGCAACCTCACCTGCATGGCTCTATTTCTGTCCTGGAATGAAAAGTAAAGTCTGGTGAAGTTATGTATGAAAAAACCCAAATCAACAATTATTACACTTTCTTGAGTCTAAAAGCATTTAAAAGGCATTTTCATCTAAAAGAAGACAAAAATTGTGCTTTACTAAGAACAGACACCTCCAAGAATAAGAGTTGTCATGCGCCAGCTGTGGCACTCAGTGTTGAAAAAGAAGGTAATAGGAAAGAAAGAGAAGGGAAGGAAGAGAAGTAAAGAGGAATGAAGATATGACATAAGTATAGGGGAGGACAGTGGAATTTGTTCAGGACATACAGATTAGTATTTTGTGTAAAAAGTCCCCCAAAGTCTTAAATGGCCAATAGAGTTTTGCATTTTGTCTTCAAGATGAGAGATAGAAATCAATATTTAAGTCTGTGAATCAACATATGATGTAACAAGATATCCTGCAGGGTTTGCACTGTCCTATAAGGTGATTTCTTGTGTAAGACCAATACAGTAAAGATGCTTGTTAGCTGAGACTGCTTTTTGCTAGCATTATTTTATGGTAAATACCAAAGTCTTAAATGGCCAATAGAGTTTTGCATTTTGTCTTCAAGATGAGAGATAGAAATCAATATTTAAGTCTGTGAATCAACATATGATGTAACAAGATATCCTGCAGGGTTTGCACTGTCCTATAAGGTGATTTCTTGTGTAAGACCAATACAGTAAAGATGCTTGTTAGCTGAGACTGCTTTTTGCTAGCATTATTTTATGGTAAATACTTCCTTTACAAATTGATAAAAAGGCTGATTTACTTGTAGAGTTTAATTCTACCTTGATTAGTGATCACTTCATCACCTGAAATGCTAGAACAGGAGGGAATTAGAAAAGAAGGAACCAGTTTCCTATTTGTCTCTAAAATAAAAGGCATTGGACACATGGCACTCTATAAATACTGTGACACCGTATGACGGCAAACATGGGCACAATGCAGTGCTTATTCTCAGTTGGAATCCATCTGTACACTACTGTAGTAAGACAAAAGAGGATTGTTAGCACTTAAAGGCACCTTGACGTAGTCATACCACTTGACTGTTTTATTAATTGCCCCATCTGTTAAGTGAGAACTTTCTGACATGGATTGGTACACGCTTTTAAACCCCTTGGTCTGCTTCCTATTGGTTCCACATGTGTTTGTATTTGTTCTCAGTAGGCAGAGATTCCAGAGAGAAAATGAACCGCTGCAGATCGATTGCAGTATCAATCATGCAGAAGACATGGTAAAACATGCCACTTCAGTCTGGTTTACTCTTAACCCTTTGAACACAGAAAAGGGGGAGGGTAGGAAGGGAAGGGAATAGAGGAGTGAGAAGAAGAGAGAGAGAGAGAGGAAACAGTTAGCTGCCAAAGCCACTAATGGAAGATATAGGATTGGTATCACCACTTACGAATTACTCATCTCATTAAGGGCTCTCTGCCTTCTAATAATTCCTTGCAAATCACATTTCTACTGCTGCTTGTCTTCGAGTTATGTACTTTAGTGTAGCCAAGCCAGACAGTATTAGGGTGATGTGGAAGATTACACTGCTGGGCTGTGTATTCCTGCCCGTTCTGCACTGCCTGGATAATTCTATGACAAAATTACAGTGACAATAGCAGTGACAGAGGCACAGAGTGACAAAAAGCAGAGCATTTGAAGGTAAGGATGTGTTTCATACAAAAGCATAGTGTTAAGTGTTTGCAGAAGGTGTAATCCTACTTACCTGATTTTTTTAGTTGGTATTTATGGTATTGCTTAGAATTATATTCTAAAACATGATTTTAAAAGGCATTAAGGGAGAACTTGTATTTTGAAGATGTGGACAGTAATTTGAGGCATGTCAATTTATTGAGAAAGTAGGATCAAAATTAAAAGACCAACTTTATCTGAACTCACAGGCAGAAAAAGCAGTACTCTTAGTTGAAGAGGATTGGCAGTTCTGTACTTAGGCAGGGCTCTAAAAACTTGGTGACAAATTTCTGAAATCTAAAGATGACTTCTGTGAATTGCACATGTGCATTCATACATTAATGCTTGAGAAAGTCAAGTAGGAACTCCAAATCCAAAAAATTTGCAGCATAAAACTCTTCTCCTGTTATAGTGCTACAGTTGTGTTGACTGAAAGCCTACTGAAGGCTAGATTACATATGAAGGCCCACATAATCCAGTCATTTCTCATAGAATCATAGAATTACTGAGTCTGGAAAAGACCCTTAAGATCATTATGTCCAACTGTAAACCTGTCACTTCCAAGTCCACCATGGAACCATGTCCTTAAGCACCATGTCTACATGTATTTTGAACATCTCCAGGGATGCCGACAACCATTTCCGTAGGCAGCCTGATCCAACACTTGACAACTCTTTTGGTGAAGTCATTTTTCATAATATCCAATCTAAACCTCTCATGGCACAACTTGGGGCCATTCCCTCTTGTCCCATCTCTTGTTGCTTGGAAGAAGAGATCGACATCCAACCTCCTAGAAGCTTCTTAATGTTGTTGCTAAGGTTTCTCCTCAGCCTCTTTCTCTCCAGACTAAACAACCCCAATTCCCTCAGATGCTTCTTACCAGACTTGCTCTCTAGACCCTTCACCAGCTTTATTGCCCTTCTTTGCACACACTCCAGCACCTCAATGTCTTTCTTGTAATGAGGGACCCAAATGTGAGCACATTATTTGAGGTGCAGCCTCATCAGTGCTGAGTACCAAGGGGTTGATCACTGTCTTGGCCCTGCTGGCCACACTATTTCTGATACAGATGAGGATGCTGCTGGTCTCCTTGGCCACCTGGGCACGAGCTGTATCATGCTCAGGCAGCTGTTAACTAACACCCCCAGGTCCTTTTGCACTGGGCAATTTTCCAGCCACTCTTCCACAAGCCTTGCATGGAGTTGTTGTGGCCCATGTGCAGGACCTGGCACTTTGCCTTGTTGAAATTCATACAGTTGGCCTTGGGTCATTGTTCCAGCCTGGCCAGATCCCTCTGCAGAGCCTTCCTACCCTTCATCAGATCAACACTCCCATCCAACTTGGTGAACCCTGCAAACTTACTGAAGATACACTTAATCCAGTTCATTGTCCAGATATGTGCATGTTCAGATAGTTGATAAAGATATTAAATGTAATTGGTCACAACACTGTGCCCTGGAGAGTGCCACTTGGGACTGGTTGCCAACCGGATTCAACTCCACTCACCAGAAGTCTTTGAGTCTGGTTATCCAGCTTGATTTTACCTCATGAACTGTACTCACATCCAAACCACAGGCTGCCAGTTTCTCCAGGCGAATGCTGTGGGAAATGGCATCAAACACTTTACTAACGTTCAGGTAAATTGTACCATTTTTGTACCAATTACCAACAATTTTCAACAATATTCAGTGATTTTCAACAATTACTGTTGAAAAGCAACACAAAGAATGAATACATGAGTCTTTCTGGCCTATAGCGGTGACCAAGATTGTGCAAGTAAAAAGGAGGAGTTTGTAATTCATGGCACTCTTGCTCCATGCAATCTCTGATCTTTCTAGTCAAGAACAGGAAGTAGGCTGTTCTGGCCAATATATTTCTCAGCAATGTGGCTTCCTTATACTGATTTAACTGAAAGTGTCAATAATAGTTCAGCCACTGGGTATCTATTTAGACAGTATACTTGCTAGGTAACACTGACCTTATGAAAAGGTTGAACTGATGGAAGTAAGCGGTGTTAGGTATGGAGAAGCACAAACTCTGGCAGCACTTGCTACAAATTATCTGCTTGTCCCAAACTCTTCTGAGCTTCCTTCAGTCAAGCTCATGATTGCGCTGGTTATGATTGTTGGAGAAGTTGACAGCATGAAATGTGAATCCTTGTAGAAAGACCAAGGTTGTGGAAGTTGTAAGGAATGAGATTGTTTTGTATGGGACTCCTGTATATATATGGAATACCCTTTTGGTCAATTCTGGTCAGCTTTTCCAGATGTGATGCCACCCAGCTTCTTGACCACACCCAGCCTACTCACACTTCTTCATTCCTTCCCATTAGGTATTTATACACGTGTAAAAGACCCTCCAGAGCTTCTTTTTTGTCTTGGATGAATACTCGCGACTCTCTTAGCTTCTCCTCATATGAGGGACTGTCTAGTTCATTAACTGTCTTGGTGGCCCTTTGGTGTGCTCAACCCATTATGGCCATGTACCTCTGGTTCTTGGGAGCTCAGAGCTGGACACCGTACCCCAGATATGCCTCACTAGGGCTGAGGAGAGAGAAAGGATCTCCCCTCTTGGCCTGCTGACAAAGCTGTTGTAGGGGACTGTTGCAGGGGACTGTTGGCTGCCTGTGTTGCAGGAGCATATTGCTGCCTCACAGTCAACTTGTTGTCCATCAGGACTCCCCAGCGCCTCCTCTCCAGCCTCCCAGTGTTCGGTGTGTACTTGAAGTTGTTCCTCTCCATGTGCAGAACATTGCATTTCCCTTGGTTCTGTTGTATGAACTCCTGTCTGCCTGTTTCTCCAGCATGTCCATGATCCCCAGAAACACAGCAAAACCCTTTGATGAATAAGCCTCTCCACATCTGCAAACTTATTAAAGGTGCAGTCTGTCCCATTATCCAGGTCATTAACAAAGATGTCAAAAGGTACTGGTCCCCCTTGACTCCTGAGGCACACAATTGGTTACTGGCCTTCAATTGGACTTTGTGCAACTCATCAAAATCCTCTGCAACTGGCCATGCAGTTGTCTTTCAATCTCACTATTCACTTATCTAGCCCAAGCCTTATCAACATGTCTATGAGGATGTTAAGAGAAAGATAACAGTGTCAAAAACCTTACTGAAGGTAAATTACTTCTGCTCTCTCTTCATGCACTGTGACAGCCACTTCATTGCAGAAGGCTGCTGGAAATTTGATTTCTTGAATCCATGCTCACTACCCTAACTGACCTTTTACATCATGGTATATTTTCCAGGATTATTCACTCCATCTCCTAGGGATTACAGTTCCTAGGGATTGAAATGAGGTTTCACCAGCATGCTGTTCGCTAGACCCTCCTTGTCATCTTTCTTGAAGAAAAGAGCAATATTTGCTGTCTGTCAGTCATCAGGAGCCTCCCCTGGTCATCACAACCTTCCTAAGATAACTGAGAGTGGCCTTGCAATGACATGGGCCAGGTTCCTCATCACTCCTGGCTACATCCCACCAGGACCCAGGAACATGTATAGGCCGAATTTGTTTAAGTGCTCCTTAACCTGATCCTCCTCTACTAAGGGTGCAACTACCTCCCCTTGCACTTTCCTGCAGTCTCAGGGGCCTGGACACTGGGATCTCGGGTTGTTGAAGATTAATCTCACCAGTAAACACTGTGGTGAAGGAAGTGTTAAGTACCTCTGCTTTTCTATGTTCTTTGCCAGCAATCAGCTCCTCTACCCTATTTAGCAGTTGGACTACGCTTTCCCAGGGCTTCCTTTTGCTACTGAAGTCCCTTAGGAAACCTTTCCTGCTGCCCTCTGATTCAGAACTTCAGACTGTTTCTAAAACTATCTGGGAGACAATCAGTACTATCTTTTTTTAAAAGCCACTAGTTAGAGATAAAGCAGAAGTGTAATGGTACTGTATAAGAAGGCGCTATTTTAGGGATGGATCAAACAAATTTTAATTCAGGTTTTAGATGAAATTTTTAGCTTTATCAGGCTCAGAATGGCTCTAACAAATGCATCAAAGCTTTAGTCTCACAGTTTATGGTGGCAACAGGCCCTCTATATGGGAAGAATTGTAAGACTGCCTTTAGATGGCTGATGATATTTCAGTCATATTTTTCTGTTTAAAAATATACATTTGTTGAAAAATCTCAGGGTTAGCCAAGCATGAACATTTCCAGGTATGCATGAAAGGTATGTAAGTTGACCCACTGTTTCAGGGCTTCCTGGCAGAAGACCATATGTGAATCTTTCTCACAGTGGACTGTAGTGAGGAGATGTGGCAATTTGCTAGCTTTGGAGCTTTGAGCCAATTGCTATTCTAACATGATAATTTTGCATGTGCTGAAATTTTTTGGCTTGTTAGCACATGCCTTAATGACTCAAGGGAGGTTCCACTGGAATTGGATCTTGCTCAATGTTCTTTTCTATAAATGCTCAATTGTAACTGCAAACCATCTTAGCGTATAGTGTTTGCCGAGAGGCATTGAGAGGCTGTGATCTTTAGTTTTTTGCCTTCTAACTGAAAGATCACATGGCAAAGGGCTGTGAGCATTGGGTCATATTTAGAAGTATAACTACTACTGATGTTCTGCTTTTATTTTTCAGGCCTGGAAAGAGTATTGACCAAAATATTAAGATTTAATTTACCAGTATCTTCTAATTGTTCTTCTTTTCTAAGTTATTACTGGAAAACTGGAGTTATTATTAATGAAAATTTAGACAGGAGGATTTGCTCTGTTCTGTTGCTGAGGCGGTAGAATTAAAAACATAAATACACTTAGCACCACAAACCTACAAAGCAAGCTTCAGCCCAACTGAGTTAAGTACAGCACACTATCCTGGAGAAGAGAGTCTTTTTGCAGATAGAGGTAATATGTTGTAAGATGGTAAGATTTAATAAGTCTTAACTGATAAATTTCGGGAAGTCATAAAAAGTAGCTGATGGAGAGACAGGAGTGTATTTTTCCCATGTCCTATTGTTCAATGCTTTTTGCCACTGAGGCCTCATTCTATGAAAACAGAATTTTACAGACACATTGTAGGGGTGTGTTGATTATAAAATTCTTTAATAAGGCCTTTGTTTCCAGCAAAATAGTTTTTGCATAATCACTAATTTGACAGAACGTTTTAAATTTATTTATAATTAAGAGCAAATGCCCGTGGACTAGAATATTGTCGTAGGTTAATGGCCTCCTGCTGGTTTATGAATGTAGAAGCGCTTATTTTCCAAGCAGCAGGTGCTAATGCTCTGTCAGTGTTCTATTAGGACTTTTTTTTGATTACATAAAATGTCTTATGCAGATTTAAACATTTTATCAGTTGGTTGCTGGTGCATTGGCATGACAAATACTGTGCCATGTTTGACATAATTGCACTTTTACAGAGTCAAAGGACTCTCAAGGTCCTATATTACTTACTGAATTTTAACAGACTTTGTTGTTCGTTTGGGCTATCTGAAGAGTAGTTGTTTGAATGTTTCTATTTTCTTCCATTCCATTTCTCAAAAACCCCAGCAAAACTCAAACTAGCAATTTGCAAGCATTTTAATAGAATAGTTTAGGCTTTTTTTGGAAAGAACTGAGGAACAGGAAATAAAAATAAGTACATTCCCTATTAAGCAAACAGGGATTAATAAAATCATATGTTCCTGGGACTGCTTGAGGGGAAATATGGTTTCAACAGCTTGTGTACAGCTTGGGTCATACTTTAAATCTTGCCTTCATTATGATTTGCAGAAGTGATCAGTGCCAATTTGGTAGGAGTCAAGCCAGAGAACTGGCCTGTGCACTCTCCTCTTTTTTTTCATATGTACATGCCAGGGACTCAAGCATGGAAGATAAGTGGTGAAGATGAAATGCATGTTTATGCAATTATAAGTCTGATAGGCAGAGGAATATATCTTCTAATACAGGATGTATCACTGATTCCTGTTATCCTGAACAATTAATTGCTCTATCTCCTTGTTTGTAGTCTAGCTGTAGATTTGTACAAGGATTCAAGTTGCAAGAAAAAATATCATTAGTAAAAGTTTTTTTGGGATATATTAAGAAAAAGGGACTGCGTAACAGCTGTAGGAGAAGGAAGTCCTAGAAGACTGGGTGCTGAACAAGGAAACAGGTAGCCTCAGAAGATACATTTTGAGAAAAATGCCATAAAAATTTTTTTAATCTCCCAAAACAGGAGCTTTCAATAAATGGCAATACTGTGAACTGTACAACCTGACCAGACAAGTGATGATTATGAAATTTCAGAATTAATGGGCTCTTCTTATACCTTTTAATGTAAACACTGTTGAAGATGTTACAAAACCCCTTTCAGTGATTAAGGGGTTAACCTACAGCAGCTGGGTATCCTGTTCTGAAACACCTTTCTTCCTTGTCACACTCACTCACTCCTTTGAAAGACTTTTTGAGTCAGCTCAGCTTCTACCTGTTTCCTTTGAAAGGTATTTTCTGAGTAGCAGCATAAATTCTTTATAACATTGTAGGCAATATGCTATTTCCGTTGTTGAACACTCTAATCAGACTGCACTAAATTAATTAAAAAAATATTCAGTTTCTTTAGTAGAAGAGGGAGAGAGCGCATAAGAAAGCAGGAAATGATCTTTACACATCAGTCTCTCCCAGGGAATAATTGAATGCCAAGACTGCTGACCAGGCTGCAGCTATAATGAGCTTTTATTAACTTTTCTACCAGTGTTCCCATTCTTTGTCTACTAAGATCCCCTCCCTTCTTAGTATGGCAGCACTCCCAGGTGGATGACAGTGCAGTAAAGAGTGGTTTCTGCTCTGCTAATAAATGTGGAAACAAGAAAATGTTTTCTCTGAAGCTTAGCAGCATGGTCTGGAGGTATACCCTTTGTACTCAGTATGTCCAAATGTCTGGGAACAATGTGGAACTTGGGTTCACATCACTCAAATTTTAAGTATATATTAAAGCCCAGGAAGGATCTGGGACATTACTATGGGATCACAGTTTTAGATCATGATTAGAGGTGGTGTAACACTGTTGGTGTGGGGCAACAGCATGTGTCTGAAAATATTACGAGACTAATGGCTTCACGAGTTCTTATGTCATTGTTACTCTGGTGCATTAGTATTGCTAAAATGCTGCTCCACATTTAAGTTAGCAGAAGCAGGAACATGAACATTCCCGAACCCAGGCCTCTGATGAGACAGAAACATTGTGTTCCTTCTCTACCTGAATTTTCATGGAAAGTAACCCTGCAGCTTTTTATGGCAAGTGTGGTTGAAGGAAGGAGATGAATTCTGCAGAGGGTTGAGGAAGAGCTGATTCATTCCTGCAAACATAATGGAGCTTATTGAAGAGTTATTCCAGTTTAAGATAGCTCATGTTTTGTGCTGTGGATCGTAGTGAAAAATCTGTGCAAAGAAATATCCTAGATGTTACACTGAATGTTCTCCCTGGAATACCTCTTTAGTAGGGGTGAATAAGAAGTTAAGATGAGCCACAAGGAGTGTGCAAGCTACAGAGAAGGAAGGGTATGAAGCAAAAAGGTGCCAGTATAAATGACTAAAGAAAACTTGAAGTTAGACCTCGTAAGTGCATGTCTGCTAAGTCTTCCTTGGGAAGATCTCTCCCGCATCTCTGGCACTTCCACAGCAGATAACCTAAGCTGACATTCACCTTGGCTGCATTACAGAAGTAATATTTTCACGAGGACAAACAGCAGCTCCATTGAATTACTCATGCTTTCCTTCAGCAGGCATGCATGTTTTCTTTTCCATAGCAGGATTTTTCTTTTTTTCTTTCTCTTTTTTTTCCCCCCTTTCTTTTTTTTTTTTTTTTTTTTTTTGCGCATACTAACATTTGCAGTCCCCTTTCCACTTCTCAGGCTTGCTAGGTTTACTTCCACAGGTCATGTGTCACCCACTTATAGTACTTTGGCAGGAATCAAACAATAGTTTTGATTGATTTTGTAAAGCAGTTTTGTAACGTGTAAAAGATAATTGTGGAAAAAAGTGATTTATCTTGCTATTTTTGTCTCCTAGATTTTAAATTTAGTGAGAAAATGAGGCCTGCATGGCTAATGATGCAACTCTGGTAGGAACAGCCTCTGTCCACCCTGGCCTACAATAGACAAGAGCCTAGATACAAAGAAGGGGAAATGAAATATGTTTTCACAATGGGAACTTAGAGCAGCATCTCAGTGATTAAATTGGATAAGCAGTCATTCAGCTGCCTAGCTGCTTCTGGGAAAAAAAGTTTTGTGAAAAGGGTGGAATGATTTACACCAACATTTATCCTCCCAAAAAACTGTCAGTCAACAATGTTTTTCTCTCTTCTCCTGAGAAACAGGATTTGTTGGACTTCCTGAGCCAGTGGTATTTAAAATATAAACAAATTAAAACAAGATACAATAGGTGTTTTTCTTCAAAGGAGCTATTAATTTGTGTTTAGCTTTTCATAAAAAAACAGGCGTTATGAAAAGCCTAATTACAAATCCGCACTAAAAACATTCTTGTGAAGGGACATAAATCTGGTTACTTCATTCTGCTCTGGTTTTTTTGAACACTTCCCCCTTTTCATCACTGTCTTAGCATAGGAGTAGTCTAAAATTAGTGAGCCAATGTATGTAGTAAGGTGGTAATGTGCTAGGCAGATGATAGAATTTGTTTTTATGTTAGTGCTGTCTTCTGCACACAAGTACTGGTACGAAAACACAGAATGCAATCATTTGATAGCACCATAACACAAATATAATACCCTCCACTGAAAATGGCTAACAAAAGTCACTGCACCTATGGACATTGCTATGTTCTCTTCCATCCAAACAACCTCAATATCACAAACACTGATGAATAATGAAATAAAAATATAAAAGTGCTGAATGATTTTATTTTTATGCATTAGGGATAGGATGATATAATTCCCCTGGGGTTTTGATCTGCCACTTGCTGCTTATGATGTTACTCTTTGGTCATTAAAATGAGAATTGTCCAGCATTTTCAATTCTTCCAATAGGTCATATATGTGAACAGAGGGACAAAAAACAAATTAGAGATACCCACATCCATGCTTTGGGCTGACAGCTGGAAATTTCACACTATTACAAGAAAAACTCATGAAGCATTTTCAGTTCTCTTTCCAGCAGTTTTGCTTTTTTCTTTTTCCCATGAACAGAGGAAAAAATTGCTGTAAAGCCTCAGTTTATGATATAAAAGGTAATCTGAAGCCCTTGCCTCAACAAGGGCAGAAATGCAACTTAGTGTATAGTCCTGGGAGAAGCAGGAACCTTGCTCCAGCTAGTAAAGACCCTGCCCCAGATGTTTTTCATAGGATTCATAGAATCATAGAATAGTTAGGGTTGAAAAAGGTCTTAAGGTATCTAGTTCCAACCCCCCTTCCATGGGCAGGAAAGCCTCACACTAGACCATGTTGTCCAAGGCTCTGCCCAACCAGGCCTTGAACACTGCCAGGGATGGAGCATTTACCACTTCCTTGGGCAACCTGTTCCGGTGCCTCACCACCCTCACCGTAAAGAACTTCTTCCTTATATCTAACCCAAAGTTCTCTGGTTTAGTTTAAACCCATTCCCCCTTGTCCTATTACTGCAGTTCCTGATGAAGAGTCCCTCTGAACTATCCTTGTAGGCCCCCTTCAGATACTGAAAGGCTGCTATGAGGTCTCCACGCAGCCTTCTCTTCTCCAGGTTGAACAACCCCAACTTTCTCAGCCTGTCTTCATACGGAAGATGCTCCAGTCCCCTCATCATCATTGTGGCCCCACTTTGGACTTGTTCCAACAGTTGCATGTCCTCTTTATGTTGTGGGCACCAGAACTGTATGCAGTACTCCGAGTGAGGTCTCACAAGAGCAGAGTAGAGGGCAGGATCACCTCCTCCAACCTGCTGGTCACACTCCTTTTGGTGCAGCCCAGGATGCAGTTGGCTTTCTGAGCTGCAAGCACACACTGCAGGCTCATGTGCATTTTCTCATCAACCGACACCCCCAAGTCCTTCTCTACAGAGCTGCTCTGAATCTCTTCTCTGCCCAACCTGTAGCTGTGCCTGGGATTGCTCTGACCTAGATGTAGGACCTTGCACTTGTCATAGTTGATATTCAGGAGGCTGGCATTGGACCATCTCTCCAGTCTGTCAGGGTCCCTCTAGCGTATTGACTGAATCCTCTTACTGCAAGTGGCTGTAGGTGTCTAAGCAGGGCTGATCAGCACTGTCTGTGTTGGCTTCTCATTGGTCTCTATTTATGCTTCCTGGCTGAAGGGGCTCTGTCTGTGTGTACATTTGTGTATGCTCAGTGCCAGCTGTTGTGTGTGGGACCACAGGCCACAGGTATATGCATCAGCATGCCAGCAACTGGAGAAACTGCAGTGTCTCCATGTTGCCTGGGTGGTACATGTGTCAGTGTGTGCAACTGCTAGCAAACATCAAGGCAGACTAGTGGTAAGCAGGATAAGGGGTTTGGAGTGTATTCTAGTGGCCTTAATTCTGGGCTGGATACCATTGAGACCAGAAGGTCTGAGATCTGGCAACATCAGCAGCCATAAGTACAAGCCAATTACCAGGGGTCTGAGCTGCGTACTGATAACTTCCATGGGTCTGGACCAGCAATCAAAGGTACGTGTTCATGTTTGTACGTGTGCACATGAAACAACTGGGAGACAATGAAGTCTGGAGTTACGGGACAGATATATGTCCAAGGCAGTTAATAGAGGGATCAGTATTTAACATACACATGTGAATGTATGTATTTTCCACAAACAGGTTTTCATCCTGATCAGCCAGAGACAGAACAGGATGAGGATGATAGTGTTATGTTTGCATTGTCTTTATCTTTTTAAATACTGCTTCTTCTGTCCGTGGGGCTGGCCATGTGTACCTGTATAGATGCATTGTGTGTATGTAGGCATGTCTGCCTATCAGGAGCATATACTCAACCTAGCTCTTGCTGGTCCTAGCAATATGGAGCTGCAGCAGCCTCACCACAGTTGGGTTGCTAGATTCAGCAACTCTGAATACATATCAGCAATATGTATTATTTAGAGCACTGCGCTTGAAATACCATCCCTGTTACTTTACATTTGGGAAAGCTGAGGCAGAAAAAGAGACAACCAAATTCACTCGGCAGGCCAAAGGCAGATCATCCATGGTTTTAACACACTAGAAAAGTGAGAGTCACCACTCAAAGGCAGTGAATAAAACAGCATCTCTGAGCTGAGTATGTTGTAGGTGAAGAGGAATAGACAGGAACAAAAACCTCTCAACTCAACTAGCAAGATGTCTGCAAGAGGGAAGAGATTGTAAATGTCTCACTTCAGCAGGTAGAAGTTAGTATTTTGGGAAATATTCAAAGTGAAGACATTGCAAGATTTATACTATTTGTCCTAATTAAATCAAAGAAACAAATGGAATGAGTAAGCTTCTCTTTAACTGAGTGTCATATCTCAGGCTGGTAAGCTGTAACATATAAGGTGCAGTAACTACAATGGTAACATATGCCTTATCATGCCTTGCTCATTGATTGTCTTCCACACTGGATGGTTTTCCATTCGATCCTCTTCCTTGCTCCAAACCACAGAGGAAAGAAAGCATTCCTAGAGCTTAGTATTAAAGTCTTTAAGACAGACCACAGTGCAGTTGAACAATTGTGCTGCTTGAGGTGCAAAGCAGCTTGGCATGTGGTTTTTTGTATACTTCACACTTGGATTGTGTCAAGAAACAGTGCCGAGAGGCAACATGTAAAGTCTGTAGATGGTGGCTAAATATATCTTACTGTGGCTAGTCTGCAGATCACTGTTCCTTGCTTCAAGCACTGCAGAGCAAGGCAGAAACAATGCAAAGGCAAGATGCTTGGCTTGGCTTCTTCCCTTGCTGAAAAATCCTGAAGAGATTTACACCCTGTTTTCCTTAATTGGAAGAAAACTAGTCAGCACATAGGGCATTTTGAACTGGAGCACAGGGGGCTGGTGAAGGAGACAGGAGATAAATCCTGAAGTGAACTTTTCTACAAGGAAAATACTGGAACTGTTTAGAGAATGCCCTGCTGAGAATTTCTGGATAGCATTATTTTGTGTGAAAGCCACCTGGAAAATCTTCCTGACTCAGCTGGAGTATGAAAACAACTTGCCAAGGCATTAGCTCAAGCTCAGCTAATTGCAATATTAGTTATTAAGTTGTTATTGGCTTAAGTATCTCTTGGAACCATGGAGAAGCAAAGTGAATGTGTCAGGAAGCGTAAGACAAGGGAGATAAATGCTGTCTTCCCTTCCTTTCTCTGAAAAGCAACAGTATGATAACTCACAGCTTCAGAGCTGCGCATCTGTGCATTTGTGTGTGATGAGACTTAAATACATATATATGAATGCATACAAAATAAAAATGCATACACTTGCACACACATATATGTTTATGCTGTTCATATGCCTGCATAAGAACAAGACCCACTGAACAACTTGAAGTCTTCTGTGAAATTGCTTGCATTTTTAAAGAATTGTTATGACATGATAATCTAATAACAACAAAATCAAGTTTGATTTTTTTTTTCTGTCATCCAAGCCTGCCTTAATCTGACAGAGACCACTGGAAACAGGCATTTTCCTTGAAGGCAAACATGACCCCTTCTATCTTCTGCATCAAAAACGGGTGACTTGAGGAAGGGGTACTAAGCTGATAGTAGCGCAGCAATTTTCTACTGGCCATTTTTGAATAGTTTAATGGTGCTGGGGTTTTATTGCTCCAGGTCTTATTCTGTATGTTAATGATGCCAAGAATGAATCACCACTGTATAAAGAAAATAAGAGAAAAAGCAGATAAAGCCCCTGCTTGGGAGAACTAATGTCCTTTTCCGACATTAATTACCTGGATCTTTGACAAGCATTCAAGTTCTTCCCCATGCCTGTTTTAGAACAAGCAATTTCCTCATATCGGCCTAAGTGGGTTGCTGCAGTTGCAACTGAAAATAGGTATACCTCTACGGTGCACTCACATAAAAGGCTGAGGAATAATGCTGCTCAGTTAGAAGCAAACAGAAAATGAATAGAGATGATTTGTACCCTGATTAAATTTCTGTTGCTCAGTATGAAGACAGAACTTCCTGTGCTTCAAAAAACCTCTACAGCTTTCTGGATGGTTAAAAGGTCTGAGAACATTTCAAGGGTTCTCCAAAGTCAATTATGACCTTTCAAACCAATGGCTGTCTTTCTTGAATTAAGAAAGAATAGATACAATTTCCCATGAAATGGGAGCAGAATGACATGCTGCTTGTAGAACTAAATTATAACATCACCCCAGACTGGCAAACAGTCTTGTTTAAGTGCACAGCCTGGGGAACAGAAGGGATTTATCAGTTCATGAGTGCCTGTTCCCTGTGGCGCTGCAATATTTGACCAATTAGCGCTGAGAATGGGTCATAAGGCACTCTGTGATAGAATACCTGTTCAGACTGAAAACATATAGTTCTGGATAAGTGAATCATTTATTTAGACAGCACGTATATCAGTAAAGCCTCTAACAACTTCACACTTAACTTAGAAAGATAATTCAATAATTTGAAAATGCTGCATAAAAATTATATTCAACTGTCCAAAATTTGTTTGGACATAAATATGGTTATTTTTCTTTCTTTCTTTTTTTTTTTTTAAAAAAAATTCCTCCTAAAAAATATCCTTACAGTTCTTTTACTGCTTTGTCCAGGTCTTTGTTTACTATTTTGTCTCATTTTAAATAATTTGCTCTGCCTAATATATGGTCATATAAATACACATGAAAGGACACACTTAAGAATGATTTTACTTAGAAACCATACTTTTGGTACTACAGCTAATATGAACTATTTTGATATCACTTGGATGTGTTCTTCTCCAAGTTTATTGTGAACTGCAACATTATGTCATTTTTAGAGCATTTGGGAGAAGGTCTATCATGTTTTAATTAGGATCATTAAAGAATGCTTTTAAGGATATGAGGTGAATTACGAAGATTATCAAACATTATGCAAACATCAAAATGAATGAAGCCTGGTTTTCAGTGAATTTGAGTCCTATTTCAACTTCCATAATGAAACCCCTATAACTTCAGTTACCACCCTCAAACCTATTTGTACCTCAAACTTCTTCTGCATCTCCAGTATCCTGGGGGCGTGTAATACCTATATCTCTACCGGAATGGGTGGAAGGAGCAGGAAGAGACACTGGTCTGGACTGACGTGTGCTAGCCTGTTGGAACAGCTACGGCCGCTCTGAACAGGCAGCTGAACTGTCAACCATTCTCCTGGAAAATGCACTAGACCTGTGATCTCTTCACCTCAGATTTTATGTGCATTTGTACCTAAAAGATATTCCTTCTCTAGTCCAATTTTTTGGGCCCAAAAATATTTGGTGTTTTCAAATACCTATTACTTATTGGCAACTTAATATAGCTGCCATTTGGAGAGAAAATATAATAATTTCTTTACCTTTCAACTAAAAGAAAGTTAATTAAAATGACCAGGAATATCAATTAGAAGCTGCTGGAGCAATCAAAAAGCAGGTTAAAGATACATACGATATATATATATATATACTGAGGAGAAAATGAACGGCCATATCAGTGTGAAAAAGGGAATTGTTTCAGAACAAATTTGTTAAGGTTTGCTCCACAGGTCTTGGCAGTTCCTCTAGGGGTTTGGTGCGTGTTTGAACCAAGTGCAAGCACAGAGGGTATGAAATGGTAAGAAGGGCACAAATTCTCCACATATAACTGCTAAGGAAGTACTTTTGGATTCTTGTGCTGCCAGGAAATATGTCAGAATACTTTTGGTTTGAGGGTGGACTGGATCTTTGGACTTGGCTCTGGAACAGAGAATTTATAAGAAGGAAGCAGTTGTGGTTGTGCAACAGCTGGCCCATCTGCAACTGTGGGTCAGTGGGCAAAGGTGCTAATGGCTTGCTTATTAGTGGGTCTTGGTATGTAATCATCTAGGGCAAAATTTTCCACAAAAGGAGCAAAAATTGCTGTATGATTATTCTGCCCAGAACAATACTGGTGTAATAAAAACTTGAAAGCACTCCCATCCCACTGAGCCTTTCCTTATACAACATACTGTCTCTAATAATGACCTTGAATGGGAGGTTTCACAGCCGAATGGCTCAAATTGTAGTAGGAAAGGGGTCACTGAGTCTGAACTACACCTAAGAGAGTCCAAGTGCTTAACAGAGGCCTTTTGAAAGCTGTTTCATATATGCAACTGGATCCTTTTTCATTGCCTCTCTTCTACCACCTGCTCAAAGAAACAGTACTCATGCACATTCTGGAAATAAAGACGATCAAAAGGGTGCATATCAGCACATCTACAAGCTTTGCAGCTCTCTTGCTGCATAATGAAGGTATTATTTCAGTAAGAATGCTGAAAACTTAATACAAAAGATGTAATTCTTTGCTCAGTGACGTGTTTATGTAAAGTTTGCCATATGAGGGTACTGAAATGTTGAAAATCTAATTTACTTTAAAGCTTGATAGTCATTGCACAATAAGGCCACATTTTAACAGCATATATGAATTAGCAATAAACTGCTGAAAACATTTAGGGAACTGGTATATTGTGATTATAATAGTTCAGGAGTCTATTTCTTTGAGCTTAACAATCAGTCTTGCTACACAGAAAGGAATATGATCCTGCATTGGAAGCATTAAATAAGAAGGGAATGCTTTCATTAAAGAAACTCTGAAAATTGATTTATAGCTCATCAGTTGCATCTTGTACTGTAAAAAGAAAACCCCATAAATAAAATTGCTTAGAGTTCAGTATGCTTTCCATAGAGTCATCTGAAAATTTTTCTTTTAAAATAGATAAAAGGTGAACAATAAAATAACATTAAGTCTAGTCCTAGCTGCTAGTCCATGTTTTAACTGCTTTGTGACTGTATTCTTCTAAGTTTCTGAGAGAACCTTCTAAGGAAACAACTCCTACTGAAAAAACTGCTGCTAAAGGTGACAAATCAGAAATACCTGGAGGTATGAGGGTTCTGTGTGTCTCAGTAATGCCTGAAGGTCTGCTTATGGTTGAGATGCTGGTTTAATGTATCCTGATTAAACATAAAGTACATTTCCCATAACCTACTTCAAAAAAAAAAAAAAAGAAAAAAAAAAGAAGGAAAGAGGAAAAAGGAAAGAAGAAAGGGAAAAGAGGAGAGGGAAAAGGAGGAAGGGAAAGGAGAAAGGGAAAAGTGAAACTGAAAGGGAAAAGGGAAAAGCAAAAAGGGGAAAAGGGAAAAGGAAGTGGGGAAAGGGGAAAGGAAAGCAAAGCATCTTATTGGATGCCTTAGGTTTGTCTCCACTACAGAAAACATCTGTCTGGAGGAAACAAGCAGCTATTGTGCATAAAGTCAACTTCAACTTCACTGGTCTTTGCATGAGTGTTACTAGGGACTTACATTTATATTAATTAGTCATCTTACAAGAAAGAGTGTTTAAAAGTGTTGTCTAAACAGCAAAGTGATTGGGAGAAGAGGGCAAAGTGATTGGGAGAAGAGAGCAAAGTGGAAAACACAACTTATGATACCCTAATTTCAATTTATAATAGACATGAAAGAAGTCCATCATGTACAAAGATGACCTATGATATGGTAATTAATTATCTTTGAATAAAGATAATATTTAGAAAAACATTTCTTATAAGTAATTTCTTTTGTGTAGTTATATAGTGAAATAATTTGCATTTCTCCTTTCCATATCAAGTTTTGCTTCCGAATATTTTATCTTCTTAGCCTATATAAATGGACACTTTGTCTGAAGTTGATAACAATAACAGTAAAAAATTGGGAGAGTTACATGTTTATAAACCTGTGTCTTACTTAGGAACAAGTCAATTAAGTGGGATCTGTAAGCTCTGTTTTGGCTGTCTGAGGTAGTAAATTGAGATATAAACCCAAACTCTTGCTCCACATGCTCACTGTACTTGAAGAAATTCAGCGACAGAACCAATCTTCTCTGCTATTTCTGATCTGTATAATGGACTGAACCAATACCTCAAATTCAAACATTCCTGGATTGAGTGGAAGTACAAAAAAAAAGTCTTGTCAGGGAATGAACTGGATAATTTTTTTGTGCAACATTCCAGAAAACACAATTAATGGCACATGTCCAGTTCCTGTTTACTAACCAGAGAACTAGCTGCAGCTGTTTATAATGACTGGTTGTGCCAGTTTGATAGTGTAATCATATTTACATAAAGATAAAAAGGAAGGTGTTATAGAACAACATTTAGCCATGCTTTCACCATGAATTAAAGGTAATTTCAGAGTAATTATGTGCAATTTGTTGAAGAATTCTTTCCAGCAAATGATGACTCTGATTTCATAATTACGGGACAATGCATACTGTGGCTTTCAAGGTAGGATAAAAACATACCTGAGGGGGTAGTGTCCCACACTAGACAGATCTAGTGCTGTTATGAAAGGCAGGTGTTTTGTGAGATTTCAGCTACACACTTAAGCAGCTGCAATGCATTAGCCATAGCAGTGATGTTAATGAATACCAGGTGCTTCTTTCACCCTCCAGATGAAGAACTGGCATAAGTGTTACTGTGTGCTACCTAAGGACTCTCCCATTTGTCTTCCCAGATGGGCTCTGATGCCTGCCAGAAGGTAAGTATCCTCTCAGCTGTTTAGTGTAAGAAGAAGCAGCTCAGGCCTGGGAGAAAGTCCAGTGGAGCCATCAGGTAAGCTCAGAAAGAGAAAATTACAAAATCTAAGCTCATGACAAACAACTGTGGTGTCTATGCATGGAGCAAGCAAACAACATGTAGAACAAGACTCACTACATTGAGGGCATTTATACATATCTATTCTTTTGATACTGGGATCTGGGGCAGGGGCATGATTGTCCAAAAAGTTGCAATAAAATATTTATAAAAGTTGTGATATAAATATTGAAAAATTGCCATATTACTGATAGCTGTCAAATACAGTCCAGCTGAAGGGTCCTTATTCCTTTAAAACTTGCAAGTTTTCTATTTAACCCTGAAATGAGTAATGGATGCCTTGAGCAAGATTTATTTTTAATAAACCACAAGATTTTTACTGTGATTGCACCTACACAGTTTTAATATTCTCTTATGGAACATGATTTATTTTTTTTTAAGAAAATAATTAATTTCTTTTTTTCTTTCCTTGCATTTCCATGTCTTAGGCTTCAGATTGTCCACTCCCTGCAATTTATAACAGTTAAGGAAAAGTTAATAATGGCTCTGAGAGGAGAGAAAAAAAAGAAGCCTATTCAAAAAGAAAATAAAAGGGAAAAGGTCTGCATTCTCAGCAGGAGCTTGGTTAATTATCTGACTCCTTCCCAGCCACTTCTGGCACATGACATTACCTCAGCAAAACAATTAGCCTTTCTGCACTGCATGAAAAAAATAGGGATGTCTGAATACCAGAATGTGTGGCATGGTGTTAACTCTACAGGCCTACTTTAATTAGAGCAGACCTGAAGTACTGCAGATATACAGCTTGTTGTTCCTTTTTTTTTTTAACTCTAAATACAGAGTGGGAAGAGAAAGGAAAGATGTGCCCAAGGTAGTTTTGAAAAGCTAAGATGTGTTGTAGCGTGCATTTCAAACCACCACATCCGTCTGCGTATATAACCAAATCATTGTAGATCTACTTGTTTTCTGGGAAGGTGATCAAGCACCTAGTCCTGGAAACCGTTTCCAGCCACATTTAGGATGAGAAAATCATTGCAATGGATATTGCCTACATGACTTCAGTAAAGCCTCTGACACTCTCTTTCAGAAGATCCTTGTAGACAAACTGTTGATATAAAGACTGGATGAGGATGCAGTGAGGTGGATTAAAAACTGGCTAAATGGTCAGGCCCAGAGAGTGGTGATTAGTGAAACAAAGTCTATTTGTAGGCCAGGGCCAAAAAGACAATGAAGGGACTGCAGCATATCTCCTATGAAGAAAGGCTGAGAACTGGGACTATTCAGCCTGGAGAAGCGGAGGCTCAACAGGAATCCTTTTGACATGCCTAAATAACCTGCAGGGAGGATGCAAAGAAGGTCTTTCCAATGGTGCCCAATGACAAGACCAGAGGCAATGGACACAAACTGCAACACAGGAGATTCTGTCTAAACTCCAGGAAACACATTTTCACTGTAAGCAGGTGAAAGTGCTTACCATTTCAGTGGTTAAAGTTTTCAACATTTACCAAGTACTGGCACAGGCTGCCCAGAGAGGTTTTGAACTCTCCACGCTTGAAGATATTAGAAAGTCACCTGTATGGGGTCTTGGCCAGCCTGCTTTAGGTGGTCCTGCTTGAGCAAGGGCCTTGAAGCAGATGACCTCCAGCGGTCTCTTCCAACCTCAGCCATTGTGTAATTATGTGATTCCATGACAACATGATCTTTTTACCTGATTGCTCCTCCCAACACTGACCTTAACACCTCATACAGCAGCCACTGGTGTCCTAGCTGTGGGGAAAAAAAAGTAAATGCATGTCTAGATGCTGTTAATGTAAATGACTTTTGGAACAGCAGATGCACTGAGTGGGTGGAGTATCTCTGTAGGAGCTTAAGACTTCTCAAGTTGTATGTCTTTTACTTCAGCAGCCTCTGGATCTACAAAGCCTTTGTAACTCTTTAAACTCCAGCTCTCATTACAGCCACTGTATGTTCTAGGAAAAGAAAATATTCTTATTGGAATTATTAGAACTATTACTATTAATGTTTTTGTTGTGCAGCAAGACTTTTACATATCAATATTAAAGAATTCTGTTGTGCTATAGATTGTTATTGTTTTCACTTGAAGCTATAGTGCAAATCCTGTCTTTTATAAGAAAGCATTATTTTCTCCACTCTCTGAGAAGAATATGTTTTTAGAAAAAATTCAAAAATACATATTTATCACAATTTTGAAATCTAATCCATTAAGAATATTCTCACAAATTTGCACTTTGCTGTAGGTGCCACTGACAGCAACCTGGCAAAACATTGACAATTAGAAGTTTGTATGTGTTCAAATGAATCACTCACACCCACTCATGTATGATAGGATGATTATACATGAGATGGAACAAATTCAGCAATCACACTGGGCACCATCAATGAGGTTTTATTCTGCTGTATACAGTAATGTGCTACTAGTGTGATGTATACCTTCAAATGAAAAAGTAATCATGAACAGCTGTCCAATTAATCTTTTTCTTAGATTTCAGGTAATTTTATTTTTGCAAACTGAAATGCTGGGGTTTTCTGTGTGTGTGTTGTGTGATTGGACACAATTATGAAGTATGAAAACATTTTAGTAATCAGGAAATTGAGACACAAATCTCAAAGATTATGGGTTTTTTCTAGATTATTAAAGTGTTTAAACATTTATCTGCATAGTTAGACAACTAATAGCGTATTTTTGAAATCTTTCTAGTTGTCCTAATGTCTTTTTGGCACTTAAGAACTGATTCATAAATACCTACCCAGAAGACTCCCTGACAAAGCACCCCCTAACTAGGAAGGAGTGTGCGGAACACCTCACTCAGTCTCTGCTTTAGTCCTAGTCCTCCTTTTCTGGCCTGTTTGAGCTTGTCTCAGCAAAGTTGCTTCACAAATCTTTACAGTGTCTTTATAACTTAATGATTATAATTATGGTAGTGGAACAAACTGATAAATCACCTCAGCCAGCTTTCTGTGTATAACAATTTCCACGTGTCTCAGTGGATGGCATAAATTCCTTTGTGCCATTTCAAAGGCACAAAACCATGGAAGAGTTTAACCATGGGAGAAGATTTCCCCCAAAGCCAGCTGATAATCACCTTTGTTTCCTGAGACATAAGGTCTGTTCATCTCAGATATAGGTGTAAACTGAATCAGAGAGTATCTTGTCTCCTCTTCATCATTAAGGGATGACATTTTGTGGCACCTGTGAAACAACCGCTTTAGTCTTTGGCTGCATGCTGACTAGATGTATGACAATGATACCCCTGTGCCTGTGTCTCTGCCATGGAGAGACATAATCTGTGTTACTATATCTTCCTCCCCCAGCCAAAACTTAACTCCCCAACTCTTAAATCAACAGCATAAAACACGATTACAATATTTATAGTGCACCTGATAGCTCACCTTCATGCAAATGCCTGATCAGGCCCTGAGGTATGCTGCACCTGGATCTCTAAGGATTTTCTTCTTAAACAAACACTACAGCTGTTAAGAATAAATTCCACTTGTTCTGGTCACTGTATCCTGAAACTCTCTTCCTTCAGTCTTTCCTGCTCTTTTTTAACTGCCTGTAATCTGTTTGGATAAAAGGATAGATGTGAAGACCTTACTGTCTTCCTTCAGGTTATTTCGATAGGCAAAGTGAAGAAATGGCACTGTATGTCTATGTGTATGAGTTTTGACATCCCCTCACTACCAGTGAGAATACTGAAGTTTACAATTTTTCTCACTCATAAAAGAAATTAAGAGTTCTTTCCCATGATGGAGAGATTGAATGTTATCTTTTACTTTGGTTGTTTTCCTTCGCATACTACTGTATTCTCTACATATGCTCTTCATATTCTGTCCCTTGTGTCTTACTGCAAGTTTGGTAACTGACATCAGCCTTTAAATATGTAGTTAGTATTCCTTGTCGTCACATTCTGGTCTCTAATGCACGAAGTTTTCCTTCTTTTATTAGTAACACCGTTTTGTATTATTGATTGCATACCCAAGTCCAGCTGTAAATTCATGCAAAATGTTTGCATTTAGAATGATATTTCAAAGTATAATTTTGACTCCTACTGCAGTATCCACCTCTTGAAAAATTTACCTGAACTAGTGATGCTTTCATTCTCTTTGCTCATTTTACTGATGCTTGCAAAATTATGTCAGCTTTTGAATTTTTTCTCGTGTGCTGGCTGTGGTGCTGACTTTTGCTGTTTGCAATATCATGCGAAGCATAGAATACTACCTGTTTAGTATTTTTTCCCGTGATGTGGAGCTCCTAAATCCTTTCCCTCTTGTAATATTTCACTTTTATTAAAAAGCATTCAGTGCCAGAACACTGTTGGCTTTCATAAGCGTTGGCCTCAGACTGGTAGCTGCTTCTATTGGTTTATACTAGTTGTCCCAATAGTTATTTCCAATAGACCCCTCCAAACTGCACTATTTAACCCTTCAGCTTCATCTGCTACTGCCAAATATTCTTTTCTTTATGCCCTCTGTTTGACAGTATCCCACTCATAAAAATCTTATACCACTTCTGATAAATTGATATATTATGGTTTCTGTAGTCCTGTTTGGAGAAGTTGAATGAAAACTTAGGCAGAACTGAAATAAAACTTGGAGAACTTTGCTCTAAATAGATATTATTATCTTCCAACTATTTGTCCTTTTGCTTTCACCTTTGTTTGAAAGTATAAATGAAAGTCCTATTAATATATGCCTAAACAGCTTAGTAGATACTTTCTTGGTTCTTTTGGCCCTTTGTACTGTTAAGTGACCATTCATTGCTTATGATACTTGCAGGACTTATGCTTTATTCTCTGAAGATAACACAGTCTTCAGCTGAGTGTGAATAGTAGAAATTGCTTTGCAATGGCTTAACCATACTTTCGCTGAGAGGCTTGACTGTTCAGATACAGTTTCAGTCTGTAAGAGAAAATGCCAGTCTGTAGTCTGTAAAATTCTTGCAAGAGGAGTTGTTGAATAAGATCTTAATCTTTGATATGTTGCAGGAACCAAGTTAAACAAAGGTTTGACATGAATATGCAGAGATCATCTCCCGGCATGAGAAGACTTTAAAAAGTAAAAAAAAAAAAGTTAGATTTTATAAAAATTAACTGTAGGACACTTAAGTTTTGAAAAAGAAACATAAAATGTCAGAGGGAGACAGAGTAAGTTTCTTTTTAAAAATATTGTTTATATACAGCTTCTCTACTTTGCACTGTTGCCTAGCAGGTAGATCCCATGCTTGTTTTGAATTGGTTTGTGAAAACTTCAGTGTTTTGGTGACACTGCAGCCTCCTCCAGTCACTGAGACATTCTTTCTGTCACATCTGGCTTATGTGGTTGCTCACACAGCCTGTCCCAAGGCACACTCCCTTTCCCTGCAGCTGCCAGCCCTCCCTTCCCTCCCCGTTTCAAGGAAGGCTCACCCAAGTGCTTCCCTTGACAGGAGCATAGCTCAAACTGAGAACTAAAACCCAATCGACTGTCCACCATGGAACCATTGCCTGTGGTTGAGAATGTGACATGTGGTTTACAGGCACAGCAAATTGTTTCAGTGTTTCATTATGAAAGGTTCATCCAGAAACTCTGCATCCTGGGATCTGCTCTTCTCCCCAGACTGTTTTTTTATTTTATTTACTTTTTTTTTTTTTTTTTTTTTTTTATGTGAAAGAGTCCACATTTTATGTGGGTTGCTCAGCACAAATTCAGTTTGGCCTTCAGTCCACAGTCTGAAATAAGTGTTATCTTTCCAAGTACACAATTGATTTTAATTACATTGCCAATGAAGCTGTACAAACAGCTGTCAGGTCACACTGTCCATTAGCTCATAAGTTTTATGAGCTTTGTTGCACACCACAACAATGTGTACAACCACCTTTCATAAAACAGCACACCACCTTTCCGCCAGATACTGCCTTTACTCTGGATGTTCCCAACTGCATGTCTTCTTGCAAGGGCTGTTTTATAACTTCGGTATCTACCATTTACATTGTTTGCGATGAATTCAGCCTCCCACTACTTTGGCTTTGTCCCAACACTCTTTACCCCTAGCATACATATACTGTGTCCTGAGTGACTTAACACCATTCGTTGAAACCATAGTCAAAATATTGAAGAACTGCAGTGGAAAAAGCCTCCCACTCATCTACCTGGATTTATCCTGGACGTAACTCAGACAAAGGTCACTCATAATTTGTTCTCAGATATGGGGCAGGCCTTTCATTAGGATGTGTCTCCAAGATCCTTGGGGTTCTCTTTCTCCACTCAAACACTTATTTTCTCCACTTGTGTGAGAGCATGCTCTTCCTTGGGTCTCCAAGGTATAATTGGTATTTGAGTTGTTCATAGAATCCTATAACTCCCATGAGGAGTGTTTGACAGCTGAAAGTGAGAAGTGTTGCCAGCAGTTGTTACCTTCCTGTTCATATTTCCATTAGAAAATTGGTTTTCAAAGTGTTTGTTTTTCACATAAGAATTGCTTATAGTGAAATTACTGCTCAGCTTCAAATGTCCTGCTAATTAGCAGTTGGCGGTAAGAGATCCTCAGGTTTTGCTCTTTGGGGGGGGAGGGGGAGAATGGAAACAGCAAAACAAAATTGAAGGAGATTTCACCCTCTGCTAGCTCTCACAATGTGCCTGAATTTTACTTAGCAGTAGGGTGATGGCGTCCAGAGAGGCTGCAGTGGGGATCAAGCCATAATGCTAGGCAATGAATATGAAAGCAGTGTATTGGTTGTGATACAGATAATCTTTACATTCTTTCCTGGGCATAGGTCTTTTGGTAATATAATTCAGCAATCAGGCTGCTTCTCCCTTCTAATTTAGCTGTCCTGGTCCCTACACAAAGGTACTGGAACCTTGCCAGGTTGCACACCGGAAGTCAAGGAAGTGAATGATGTCCCATTAGTCCTGATCCCAGAGCAGTGATAAAAATAAAAATGGCATATGAATGTGACGATGGAGAAGGATGGGAAACAGGCAGGGAGAAGAAATGAGTTGAATTAATTTGCCTTTGTGAGTTTTGCTCACTGTTTATAGACACAGTAAGGCAGTTAAAAGAATGCTGTGAGGATCAGCTAGACACGGAAACCCAGGGGAGTGTTGAGTACATGGGAGAGCAAAAGAGAGTCTGAAACGACCTTCCAAATCAGTAAATGCAGAGGGCAGCAGGCTGCTGACCCTTTACTGTAACCAATGCAGCTGCAAATTGTAACTTCACGCTGTTAGTTACAACTGAACATGCTTGCATAGCATCACTGGTGTGCTTCTTCTGTTGGCATTAAAATTTCCTCTTTTCCTCTCCCTATTGCTCCACTGCAGACTTCACCTCCTGAAACTCGATCAGGTTTCAAACTGCACTCTGAGAAAAAATAATGAAGAAAAAAAAAAAAAAAAGAAAAGGAAAAATAATAATAAGGAAGGATAGAGCCCTGGAAGGGAAAAAGAAATTTGTACATCTTGTGGAGTTTAGGGCCTCCTAAGGAAATCCCAGTGGCAGCCGCCTCCAATTGCAAATGCTTTATCTACAAATGCAAACTTTATAGTACTAATTTATTGCACTAATGTTATGTCTTTGCAGAAAGGATTAAATCGCTATTCAGTAGAAAAGTTGCCAGACAATTCCTGCTTGAGTAACTTGTAAATTTATACGTCAGACAAGAAATAAACTAAATGATTTGGACAGAATCAAAAGGAACCTGTAATTTTGACACTTTGAATCAAAGAGTTGTGCTCAATGGCTCGATGTCTAGCTGGAGACCAGTAACCAGTGGTGTCCCTCAGGGATCGGTGTTGGGACCGGTCTTGTTCAACATCTTTGTTGGTGACATGGACAG
>JANRGW010011106.1:22800-38438 GCA_024733675.1 Psilopsiagon aymara | reverse complement strand
GGGGGAGGGGAGAAAAAGCCAGATTAATTTTTGATTAATTTCTGTAGTAATGACTGCAAATTGCCATGTCAGATACACACACACATACTGAAGCATCCAGTCCAAGACTTAGAAAGCAGCAAACGTTTAATATTTTTTAAGTACAGTTTAAGCATGCCTCAGAACACTTTCAGTTAGAATTAAACAGCACTCACACAGGGTAACGGGCATGAATTCTGTTACCGCTTTAATCAACTATTTTAAATTAAAAAACATCACACAAACACTTTCAGCTACTCATGTTTCAAAAATGAGATTCAGCAGCAGAATTATTGCTCGAAGGATTTTAAAACTGTATGTGCATTTCACTGAACCTGGCTTCCTCTCAGTCATTAGAAGGAATGCTCTCTCCCCCATCCCCAAGAAAAGCCAGCATGGATATATAACCATGGTATAATGATTCATTTCAGTGCCATTAATTTTACAGGAAGGATTAAATCAGCTGCTATTATTTATTTACCACTGTTCATTCTTTGAATACACCACCTCTATACATTCACACTTGGGAACACAGCATCTCTGTCACTAAACTGTGTAATTTTCCCAGCAAACTACTCGTTATTTTAGGACCATTCACTACTTCCTACTTCAGAACTTCACTCCCAAAAGCCATCCTGTCCATGAAGGCTTCAAGAGAAAGTGACTGACGCAATCCTCCAAAACATCAACTTCAAAGTTTCCCTGGTTTAAAAATACTGAAGCCTTCCTAATGATAAAAACAGAGTTTTTATCAGAAGCACAGTATTTTGCCAGTATGATGTACAGTAACACTTTGAACAAACCAAGTTCCACTGGCAAGCCCACTTGTTTGCTACTATAAAAGGTATATATTTCCATCAAACCTTTCTCAAGTTGTGGCAGTCGTTATAAATAAATAAATCAATCCATCCAAGCAACTTAAATATGTGAACGAATTCAAATTGATATATAACCTAACAGTCTGACAGAAAGAAAGGATGGGCAGAAAACCAGGGATACCTACAAAGTCCACGTCTGAAAATATTGTTATCAGTATTAAGTAACTCTGCTTTAGGTTGTCTCTGCATATTGGTTCTCGGAAAAGAAACAAGAAGGCTTTGGGACTGACAAATTCTCTTGTACTACAGAGAACAGTAACAACAAATAGCCTAAGTATGTCAGATATAAACTGCAAGTGAAAACAAACAATGGACAAAAACTACAATTAGTTCAAGAGCTTCAAGAAACTGTTCTGTGAATGTTGGACATATACAAAAGTGTAAAAAACCCAACAAAACTTGTCTTAAATCAAGAGATAAAGACTTTTAAAAGTCCCGGTAGGCAAATGAAGCCACCCATAGAGACTGTATCAATAATCAAAAACACACACTCAAATAAAGATCAAATAAAATAATCAAACCCACACTGCTCCTTCCTTACAAAAAAGGACAGTATTTCACAACAGCTATTAATACCTTTTTTAAAAACACAGAAGAATTGCCCAAAATAATCTTACTCGTACGTGAATCAAACATCTGAAAAATTGCATCTGACACCTCTTGCTCATGCAAGCTGGAGGGAAGCCAGAGCTAAAATCCAAGAGCTCAGATGACTGGACAGGTCATCATCCTTACTATGTACATCAATCAAGATGCAGACCAATGACTTCCACCAGAGTAGTCAGAGGATACACAAAGTGGAAAAAGCCTTGTACAAACTGAATTCAAATGAAGTCATTAAAACTAGAGTAATTTTAGTAGCACTCAACCTCTATTTCTCAGTATCCTGTAATTTCCTGGCAGTTTTCAAATGAAGATACCACTGCCCTGCTGAGGACGAGTGAAATTCTTCAGCAAAAAGTTCATTCACTAGAATAATTCTCCTATGTCTTGAAAAGACATACCTTATTATACAAATGTGAAACCTCATGAGTAGGCTTCTCTTTTGAGGAGTACTCATTTGTCATTTCTTTTTCAGAATCTGAAATCCTCACCATGAGCAGATCATACAGCAATGTACAAAGCTGCTGTCTGCAGCTGCACTCAACTACAATCCTCTCAGGCACATAGCCTACTGCAAAGAAAACATCAGCTCACTTACGAAGCAGCATCCACAAAACATGAATGCAAAGTACAAACATGACAGTGAGTGGACAGCAGACAATACTGCAATTCAGTGCAGCTTCCTCACAGTTGAAGTGTCTGGTCAGCCACTGTGGCTTGGGAATAATCACATTAATAAGCATTTAGAAAGCAGCATGTGCACTCTTTTTTTTCCCCCACAGATAAGTAGGAAATATATCACATTCTAGATGAAGTATTACTCAAACTACTCAATGAGCTACTAGACAGTACACAAATGCTACAATATTATGCTAACAGCAATCGAGAAGAGACAAATTGCGATCCAATTTCAAATGAAAATAAGGATTTATAAAGGCTATGTCTGACCTCAATTATGAGCAGTCTGATTACTCAGCTTGCTTATTATCCATGCCACGGATACAGAGATAGCTTGGATTCACACACAGTTCAACAGCTTAGGCAAAACATCCTGTTTAGCTTACTAGATAGGTTTGATCCAGAATGGCATGGAGAGAGACACTGGAGAACCAACTCAGAGGTGATACAGAGGGATAGCAAAGGTTCATCTGGAATCATTAATGCAACACAGGCTAAACCCTAGTGGATTCCACACGGAGCAGCCACCTCTGCCCTGGCACCTCATGTCCAGTTCCACAAGGTTCATTATGCTGAATGCAGCATTGTGCAAATATTGTATCTGTCGTGTAAGGACTTCTCTTACAAGAAGAACTTGTGGGCAGAAGGACCAAACAGATCTTCAAAAGCAACTTCAATTCAGCATAGCCAGGAACAAACTAAAACTCATAAGCTCAGTCAGAACCAAACTGCCTGTCAGTGAACAGCACTTCCCAGAAGCACTGGCTCCAAGAGGGCTTATTAGCTCAGGCACATGAAAAACACATGGGGTTAGCCCAGATCCAGCGCTGTGTCAAAACAAATAAACTTTTCTGGAGAGCAGAGCACCAGCAAAGCCACCATAGAGAACATACTAATGATTTTATTAGAGTCAGCCAATGTTCACCAGCAACAGTATTCAACTGAACTTAATAGCCTCATCTGAATGTAAACTGACTCTTCAGCAGAAGAGGTGTACCTGAAGTGTGCTCTCCAAAGCACTGACATGAATGGAAAATGCTAACTATCAGGGCATTCATTGCCTCTGACTAGGATGAATCAACTATATCAACAGATTTGTTAGAGAAAAAGCCACACTGTATCAGCTTATTGTCTAGCATGTCTCATCCCTTCCTGAGGTGAAGCAACCTTCTACTTCTATCAGCTACGACACAAAAGCTTATTAACTAGCCTAAAAAAAGACTTTGTTAGCATCACAGAATATAAAGTTATCAAGATGACTCTTCCCCAGATCAGCAGCACATGCTCTCCATAGAGTCCTTCATTACTCATTAACAGATAAAAACAATCCTCAACTTTAAAAGGGCACAGACGTCCGCTTACTTGAAAATCAAAAGATTGCTTACCAAATTAGCAAACAAAATCACTTATACTTACTTCTTTTTTCATCCATAATTTTAAAGCAGAAAGTAAAGCCTTCACTCCTTGCACTAAATAGCTTGGAGGCTGGAAACCATCTTCCCTCAGTTCTAAAAAGGATACAGATACCAATTTAGAAACACACTAACAGCGAAAACAATAGAATGATACCTACCCTTCAGCCAATGAAGTTCCCATTATACAACAGCACAAGAAAGAAAAAATTATGCAAGCAAAGCGTCACATCCTGTATTTGTGTGCATATTGTAACAGCAGCAACAAAAGACATCCAACCCTAAAGTGATTCTACGTAAAAATCTTCCCTTCTTTAATTGTTCATGAAAATTAAAGATAGTGTACAATATACTAAAGGACAATAAGAACAGAACAGATCTGAAAAACAGAACAGATCTGAAACACAGAACTACAGAAAACATATTTGAAGAAATCATTTCTATTTCATTCAGAAATATTTTAGTCAAAGGGAACCAGAAGGATGTGGGATGTATCTTCAAATTAGAATTCCTATTGCTTATTCCCATACGTAGAGCAAATGGTTCACACTAGCACACTTCCACTCCCCGTTTTTTGTCACCCTTCCAATTATCACAGTTCTCCCGCACACAGTTTACATAATTTTTCCTTCCAAAAATCAAAGGGTGAGGGCTACGGTGGGGTGGAAACCACCCTGCTACAGAAGCTGCTCTTCTTAGGAAAGCCAGTGCTCCCAAGTGATTACAACACCATCTCAATTTTCTCTTTTCCTTCAGAGGGGAAAAAGAAGGGAAAAGACCAATTTTCCATAAATAGTAAAAAGGAGATTGCAACCTCTCTGCATGTTCCTATCAAATATTTCCACTTTCAACAGCAAATAGACTAACATAAGAACTACTGGGCTCATTTTAGTCCCTTAAAAGAATACACTATTCTGATGGATACTGTATTGGTCTGCTGGCAATAAAAACGAAGTTCTGCTATTAAACGGCTGTTCTTCCCTCAGAGATGCCTCCTACTGGAGAAAGAGTGTCAGGCACTGAGGTGCAGCAGAAGTCTTCCCCCCCACTAGCTTACTCAGTTGACAGTTCTGAAGATATAAGGCAGCACCACAGGCTGTATTTTTTTAGCTGCCATAGAAAAGACTGTATGACTTAAAAGCAAAGAAAATTAATGAGTATCAGAGGGATGAAATTACCTATTCGGAAGCCCAAAGAACTATGAAAGAAAAAGTTCAGGCAAATGCTACCATGCTTAAAATATAAAGCACTTCTTGCCAATGAAAGACAAAATCACAAAGTTTATGACCCTGTTATCATTTTATAAAAAGAATCAGAAAAATACATTGTGTTGATTTTGCTTACTGACCTGAATTTCACATAAAGTACTCCTAACAACCACGCACTCAACATTTTACAAGTTGGTCACCACCGCTGCCTTTCACAACCACCGTGTATCATCCCTTTTTAATAAAACTATGGATTCTGACCAGCAAATACCTAATTCACATGAGTCTTGATGCCAAACCCAACATGATCTTCACTCTAGCCATGGAAACCTTCATTATTGTTCTTTACGGTTGTTTTATAGATCACAGCATTGTTCTGCAACAAAATACCTTCTAATCCATAGATTAAACATAACACGAGAATAAGCTTCATCCCTAAGACACAAGTTACAAAAGGCTCCTAGTCTAAGTACTCAAGGAGTCATGGGATAAAAAGAGGAGGTGGAAGAAGTAGGGACAGACACAGGACATGACTCATAACTAGCGGGATGATACAGAAACATCTGTCCTACTGCTTTTCCAGCACGAATACAGTTCCTATGTCTTCGGACAAGTTAGCAAATTTTAAATACATAGGAGTAAGACCAACCAAAGCAAGAAAATGTTCCTTTTTTTTTATTCAAGTAAGAATTTTCTGCAAGTTTGTTCTATTTGGTAAGATTTTTAAGTTGCTTTAGGCTCATCCAGAAGCTTTACATACTCATTTAGGAAACAAGTGTTGTTCAGTCCCTTCATCTGCTGAAAGGAGAACAAATAATTTTCAGTAACTGTGACTATTATCGTATCAAAAAAAAAGTTTCATGAGATTCTGCTCTCATCCAAAGCGGAAGCTGAATTTGGCAGGCTCCTCGCTGAACTGATTTATCTCCTTTGAATTACATAATTTGGAATATGATGTTTACTAAGATTAAATAGAGCAGGCAGAGGGCAAGATATTTGAGGAAAAGAAGGTGAAATCAGACAGACGCTCTTCTCAAGCTGAATTATGCACAGGCACCGATATAGGAATTACAGGACTAGACGAGGAAGTTTGGAAAGGACCAGCAACTGTTAAGAACAAGAGGTTGTTGAGATGTCTGTTGATAAGCACTCATATCAGTGGTTTAACACAGCTCATAAGAACTGATGCATCTTTCCTACAAAAGCCCTCACAGACACCTTACTCTTCATAACAAAGGACAAGACAACAGGTAGTTTGACTGAGAAGGTCAAAGAAACTGTAGAAGTGCGAGAAAACCTCTTCATTCATCTGCAAAGACACCGAGAAGAAACCCACAAATATAACTACTGGGATCATTTAGAGAGTTCTCTGCTGAAAGAAGGAGGATGTCAAAGGGGACTCAAAATTTTAAATTATACAGACCCAACCTGAGTGAAAAACTGATGTCATTGAGTTTGCTATCTTCTTTAACAAGGCCATTTCAAACAATGGCAAATTAATCCTGTTTGGCTGGTAGCATAACTGCTCTGTGCCAGAATCTCAGATACTCAGCCTTGATAATCTAGTACATTTTCACTGACCAGATATGTCATCAGCATTGGATGACAAACACTAACAAAATAGTTCAAAGCTTCTGGCAGCACGCAACAAAGTGTTAGTTACACACATCACTACACACATCACCAAGCGCACTAAGGTTTCTGCACCGTGCAAGTTAGCCTAGAAACCTTTGATCACCAAAGTAATTTTCAGAAAGATCATTAGCTAGAACCAAGAACTGATGGTTCTAAAATAATGTGACTTTAAGAAAAAAAGATAATAAAAATAATCAAGTCTGGGTTTCCAGCTTAAAAGGTTTCAAAGCCTCCTCTGTTCACACAGCAGCAGTATCATCTTCTCCATTATCAGCAAAGAGAAAAAAAAAAAAAATAAACCAATGAAAGCAGCTACATGCATATCTTTTGAAATAAAACAAGGATTACCTTACCTTTCAATGTTTCCAGTAAGTTTTTGGCTACAAACCAACAGATGGCTTCAAAGAAAGGAAATTTGAAAAGATCAGGGGTTTTTAGCCTCTTCTCCATTTCATAACACCTGAAGAAGTAGGAGCAGTACAATACATGAACATTTTCTAGTTATCAAATTCATTATTCAACTATATAATCACTCAAACTGACACAATGTCCAAATTAAAATAACCATGGCCATGACAAATGAAAGAAGTCAAGTACCATACAGTTAAATCTCAACAAGACCACAGACAAGACTGAACTCTGGTCTCATCCAGGCTCTGACCTTATCAAGTTTGACTGCAGCATTTCCAAGAATAAAGTTGGACCTCATAAAGCTAGGATACAAACCCAGTGTGTGATCTTTTAACAGATGGAATTTTATCAGGATTCCACTGTAATAAATAAAAACAGTATGTTTAGAAGAAAGCTCCATATCTTGGACAAAATCTAAATACAGAGCTGCCCCCAGAGCAATGCTGACTTGAGTACGCTCATTTGAACTCAATGTCACACACCTGGGTTTGCCCAGTTTTGTTTTACTCACACTAATTTCCAGAGTAGAGTTTTTTTCTTTTTTTTTCTTTTGTTTGCTTACATTCTTGCATACCCTTCATTTTGATTTTGAAACAAACTTTGCAAAAGTGAAAGAAGAGAATGTGCTTGATAGGTTCTAACTGAAAATGCCACTGTGGTCTGCTTGAGAGCCTGTACCAATCTCATCCTGGTTAAAAGCATGAAGAAAAATATCTATCAAAAGAGTACCCTACTTACTGAGAAAAAGATACAGGAAGAGCTGAGACTAACCTGAGCTGCATGCCAATGTTGAGGTTGTGCAAAAAGTTTCCTCCAAAAGCCATACAATCCTGAGATGTGAGCACAGCATGAATCCAGCCTGTAATGACAGATTCTGAAACTTAATGCATACATATAATTTATTGTAAGACTGTCTTTAAATACATATATAAGTAAAAAATGCTGTACCTGGGAACAAAAAAAAAAGGCAAACATTGTATTCTGTGCTATAAGTAAATTCTAATAGAATTTAAATTCCAAGTTTCAGAAATCCAGTGGAACTGTAGTTTTCTGAAAGCGTTAAGACATTTTTCACTGGAATGCAAAGCTGCCAGTGACTTTTTTGAAGGAGAAATTCCCCCCCCCAGTTTTCACTCCAATCAACAAAAATAAGTAAGTCAGGAGAGGTAAGTTCTACTGAACAAAAGATACACTCACAAAAGTATAAAATTATATTCCTTTAAATATTTACACATTGCTTACAGTAACTGAGCCATTTGCTCAACATGAAGTAATCTAGCAATACTGAAGTTTCTCAGATGGGAATTCAAATGTGACTCCATAAATTATTCTAAATACAGTCATCCTAATTCCGCTGATACTATGATCAGTTTAAAACCCAGTCTAGGCACTCTGACTATATAAATTTGTCATGTAGTTGAAATGCTGTCCCTATGAACTCTAAAATTGAACATGGCAAAGTACAGCAAACATTATGCTACCAATCTAGCTGATCATTACTGGATAATTTAAGGACATAAAAGAACATATAATATTAGCTTCCTGGTTAAAAATAGTTACTTTAAAAATTTATACTGTGCAGCTTTAATGTAAATAAACTAGAGTTTCTTCTTTCAAGATTTTTTCTGATTTCGCATGCATACACATGATCTTTTGACAAAAGATGAGTTGGTCATACAGTTGCAGACTACTTAATGGTCTGACTGAGCGTAGCAAAGATGTACAAACATAGGAAGCTCTCCAACTTGAGGCAGTATCAGCCCAAATCACAAGCAACTATACATTGAAGGCTACCAACAAATACATGCCCCAATTCAGTTATGAACAAGTAGCTCCAATTGTTGTGGCACCAAACGTAAAAAGACCTGAAACCCTAGCAACTATGCTGATTAAGCAACATGCTCACTATGATGCCTGGACAGGAAGTAAGTTACAGAATGCCATATGAGAGAATGTAGACTACAATGATGGATACAACCCGAGGGTTATGGGGGTTTTTTAATTACTATTATGCATTGTTCAGGTTTACTTCTGTTCTTTGAGAAATGCAGTGAAGATTGCCTTGTATTACCAGCTGCATTTTGCATTTATTAATACGGTTTTTCACTCTTATCATCATCACTGCAGCAGATTAACACCTCCGACTCACCAAGGGAATATATGTGTTTTAATCCTTTAAGCACACATCACCCCAGACTCTGATAAAACTGATAACAAAGCCTCATCACTGTTACATCAACACCAAGGATTTCTAAGGCATGCCTGTATCAACCAAATGATTTTTCTACATTCCCACTTCCTATTTTATGCTGTTGTTTGATCAAATTCCATGTAACAATGCAAGAAAATTTGATGTAGACCACACAGAGTATCCTGAGTAATACTTAAATAACTCTCAAGAGCCTAACAGTAGGCGCTATGCATCTACACACAAGACTGATTTTAAATCAGAAGACAGCTCCAAATGTATTTCAGTGATTACAAAATAATTGTGACAACCACTAGCATCAGCGCAAGCAGGAAGAGTAGAAGTGATTTTTCAGTAGAGATCAGGGTGGGTTTTTTAAAGCCTTTAACCAGTCTTACAGAATTTCCCATTTTTAAACATCTAATCTTGAAACCTAGTAAAAGTCATCGGTTCTTATACTATACTCCATCATATGAATATGTATGCGTGCATACACACACGCACGTGTCTACACACATTTACATTTAAAAGTAACATTTTATGTGTATACACACATAAATTCAAGTATACATTAGAAATTACCATTTTGTGATAACTTTCCTTTTTGGCCACGTTATAGTGAGAGCTCAGATTCAGTTGATTACTTGGGACGCAGTAACTGTTTTCAAAGATCTACACATCACAGTGAAGTTCTTCATTCCGTAATTTTGCATTCTTTGTTCACAGATGTATGACTTTATGCTTAAATGAATGGAAAAATCAATGCCATCTCTTGCCAAACCATACGGTTTTAAAGAGGTTTGAGTGTTCAGGAATGTGAAGTGCATATACAGCTTCTCACCATGTTGTATTTATTCTGTAGAAGCCATGAGCTAGAACAGTAAACACCAAACCTCACAGGTAGAGAGCTAAGCTATGAGAAAAATGTCTGTCTAGGAAGTCCATAACAGAATAAGGTACTGAACATAACCTTCAAGGCTTATTATAGTAGTAGAAACACGCAGCATTTTCCTTTTCCATACATTTAAAGCTTCCTCTCCTCAAAAAGGACAGAAGTACACAGAAAAAATCTTTAATAACAAAATAATTGAAAGGTATTTATATGGATGGACTGGATACATGAAAATACAGAAAGCGGGCACTCAGTTTGTTAGCAAAATATGGTTTGATTTACCAGACTTTAAGTTCATGGTACTTGGGAGTTTGTGTGGGGTGAAAGTGATGTGTTTTGTTTGGAGGACTGTTCTGTGGGGGGTTTTGTAAATAAAAAAACTTACATTGTTTTGGTATTTCTTTTTTCTTACAAATGTCCTGTAATTTATTAGACACTATTAGGTGATGGCTATAAGAACTGGTAAAGAAAATCTGAGAAGACTATACCTCTGCCTCATTTTTAAAGAAAGCTGCTCAAATGAATTTATGAACTCTACAGTTTCATAAACTGTATCTACAAATACCCTTTTATTTTGAATAAAAAGAATTAACACATGAATCCAATTATATATTTTTCAATTTTATTTAGAGACACTTCCATTTTGATTCAGAGTCTTCACAGGCTCCACCACAGTTTTAGATTTCCTGCTGACAGAAAAGAAAACCCCACCCAGAAAACCCACCCATCTTTTTTTTTTCAGTTCTCTAGCCTACAGCATAGTTTATGTGATGCTTTAGTAATAATTTCACCTAACAGCTCTTACAGTATTCAGAAGCTGCAAAAATAAAATTGTAATATAAAATTAAGATAAGAATTCAGTCTGTATAGCTATCAAATGGTGAACAATGTGTGTCCTATGAACTGGAACTGTTTTCATGATATCTAACTTCAGCTTTTTTTGTTGCTTTGTAACTGGGTATTAAGCATCCTTTCTTTCTCTGATAACTTGTTACTACTGTCAGGCAATCTAAAAAGCTGATTATTTGCTTTGAAAATCTGAATTCCTAAATTTTTTATTATTCTCTAATCCAAAACTTTAGGAGAAACCAAATGTTGACAATGCAGTCATCTCAGGATACCCTCAATTCCTGGTGATTAAATATGCAAAGTCCTAGAAATAAAGGTAACATCTTACCTGTTGGAACAAATAACGTGTGTCCTTGCTTCACAACACATTTGTAACATTTGTCAACCTTGTCCCCAAAATACACTTCACTCTGGGTGACAGATGAACTCCAAGATTCATACAGAGCCAAATTTTCATCAGTGGGCTTAATCAAATAGAATATCTTCTCACCCTATTAAACAGAAATGCCAAATAAATAAATGCATGTCCTCCTGGTGGCATAACTACAACCTATGTGTATTTTCTAATTAAGTAACAGACTGATCTAAATGATAGGAAAGCCATATTTCCACCATGGAATGTCAGGGTTTTCAAGCCTCAGTGTTTCAGAACTGTAACCCACCAAAAGCTGAGTCAATAAAACACTACCTAGTTGGTATCTTATGATGTAAAACCAGCAAACAAAACCACCAAAGCTTTTCATTGGCATACGAAAGATCCCAGATTTTATAAACAATTTATGGATCTGCACACACATGCCAAATGACAAAACGTAAGGTGAAACGAATTTACCTCTTATATGATGGTGGGGTTAAAGTTTGTGAGAAGAATAAACAGTTGAGTATGGCAATAGGTTTTATTCAATTAATTTCTCCAGACCAAGCTCCACTATTCACCTACCAGTCTATGATCAGTCAAACAGTTAACAGTCTAGACGTCACCAGCAGCATAAAAATGCAACACTAACAATCAGTAATTCACTTTAAAGCTCCTCCCGTGGCTTTTTAAGAACAGGGTTTCATACAGGAGAGAATGCCATGGCAGGAGGCTTCACACTTAAAGAATACTGTTTCACATAGTAATAAATCAAGAAGCCTTCATACCCAGAGAACATGGTACCAAACTGATGTTCCTCCAAAATCGATATGAAAATCAGTATAGCTGTCCTGGACACCCATCAAGCAATACTTCTGAACAAAAGGCTTAGGGAAGACAGAATCATCTGGCCAGTAATTTTCCACCCATGAAAGCTTTCTGGCAATATCTGGTACTTCCACCAATTCAGACATCCTTTTAAAGAAAACAAAACAAAAAAGAACCATAAATACAAACAAGAATAGTCACACCTCTTTGAAAATGACAACTTTAAATTTGTTTCCTACAAAATTATTACTTATTCTGGGGCACCTCCTGTATGAAGGCAGGCTGAGAAAGCTGGGGCTGTTCAGCCTGGAGAAGAGAAGACTGCGTGGAGACCTCATTGCAGCTTTCCAGTATCTGAAGGGGGGCTATAGGGATGCTGGGGAGGGACTCTTCATTAGGGACTGTAGTGAGAGGACAGGGGGTAATGTGGTCAAACTTAAACAGGGGAAGTTTAGATTGGATATGAGGAATTCTTTAATGTAAGGGTGGTGAGGCACTGGAATGTGTTGCCCAGGGAAGTTGTGAATGCTCCATCCCTGGCGGCGTTCAAGGCCAGGTTGGACAGAGCCTTGGGTGGCATGGTTTAGTGGGAGGTGTCCCTGCCCATGGCAGGGGGTTGGAAGTAGATGATCTTAAGGTCCTTTCCAACCCTACCTATTCTATGATTCTATGATTCATAAGTGTTTCCTTCTCACATTACATCATAATAGGTAACTACATAAAATATGCAGCCTCTTATCTTTCCCACTACAGACATTATATTACTACATACGCTGTTCAGCTTAGTGAAAATCACTTCCTGTGTTCAAGGAATTGAAGTCAGTACTCACTTTGTGTCTGAGAATTCCAGGCTGATCACATTCAATACTTTTGGCCGGTCAGGATTTGTGAAATACTTAATATAATTATGGAGCTTCATTTTACTGTCTGCTTGTCTTGCTACATCTATTACATCTATCACTTTGTCACCACCTGTGAAAAAACAGGATGACTTTCTTAAACCTATCACAGATCAAAACAGCCAATTAAGGTGTTTAAGAGAAATTCAACTTTTTTCCAGCCTTTTTCAAAACATTTCTACACAAAAACTCCACTACCAGTATTCTCTTAGAACAGGCAGATCAGCACAAACCAACTCCTTATTAGGTCTAACTTTAATTGCTATAATCAGCTAAGAACAGAACCAAAAAACACTCTAAAAATTAGTCCTCTTTCCAATGGCTAAACAAAAAGAAAGAGCAGTATAGAATGACTGCAACTGGTTTAAAAACTTGGGTTTGTGGCTGCATTGGAAACGCTAGCGTAGAAAAGGTTACCAAGGCAGAGCTATTCCTCACTCCTCCTATTATTAATCATCACCACAGCACTTGAATATTTAGCACAAGGACTATTGAGAATTATTTACAATAATAAATCCTTCTGTTCATGGTTTGTAACTCTTAGCAAACTGAACTAAACTTGCACCATGATTAATGTTATTACAGTTAAAAACTATACAGGTACTTCTTTGCAAACATTCTACAACCCACTCTCACCATCCTTATACTGATGCATAACTTTTAAGCACAAAGTAATTTCACTAAGTAATTGCCATGACTGTGCTTCATTTCTGAAGACAAGGACTGGTTTAAATGCCATGTATTTTGGAGTGATACATCTGTAGAGCTAGGTAAGCAAGAAGCCACTTTTAGTCAAGAGAAAGCCAATTACAGCAATTGTTTACGTCCATTTAGCTAGACAACTGTCAAATTTGACAATTACTTTTGGAATACTGGAATGTATTTAGAGGTACATTATTAACCTAATTACTTCAAAATTGCAAGGTGATACTAACTAAATTCCAGTTGGAATAACATTTATTCAGTTTTCTTATTTTTTATTTCAGTAATAGAAAGGTAAACCTGTGGCATTCCAACTTTCTTCCCTAAGCTGGAGAACTGGCAGGTCAAAATATACATGAGAATGAAACTATCAACTTTCTCTAGATCTGAAAAGGCAGTATTCCAAAGTATTGAAACTATAGTAACATTTTAAAGCAGAACATATTACTGTTTATAAGCATCATAAACATAACTTTCCATATACTACATACTTCCTGTAATCTGGTGCCACTGTAAAATGTTGACAGACATGAAAACATACTTTCAACTCATAAATTAAGATTATCACAAGAACACAGACAAGGCCATATACAAACTTCTCAACTGTACTATATGTTACAGGAAATAACTGTCGCCCTGCAGTTGACTCAGTCACTATTTCTCTGTACTGCACATTTACATGAGGTTGAAACAATTGGAGACTGTCAAGAGACCTGATAAGGAAGAAACAGTCTTTGGGAAGCTCTAGCTCTCCTGATAAGTGAAGCCAAGGTAGGAAATTTTCCAGGAAGGTAAATTAATTGAGAAATATCCATTTACTGAGCCCAAAACATTAAGTCTTGCAATATCCTAACCAATGAATGAACTTTATTGATTATCACAAGAGCGGTTCATTCAGTTTCCACAGAGGACAATCTTAAAAGTCACTACACTTTACAACATGAAGCAGAAAAGAAAACCATGTTTGGCTTGCATGAAAATTAACACATTTGACAGCTGAAAAGACTGTACTCTCATCACATATCTACCACACAAGAAAAAAGAAAACAAACAAATAAAACAAAATTAACTCACATCTCTAATTCTAGTCGCTGCTAGTCTTCAATTTAGACATATATTGGGCACCTGTATAATAAGCTCTTATAATCACACAAATATTTATTTTAAATTTACAGACAGAATCATCTGTATATACTCCAGAGTGACTCTTACCTACATAGCGTTCCACATCTAAAACGGAGAAAGTCGGCGGAGGAAGTCTGAGCCCCAGACCATCTAATTTAGGAACCATAATGGGAACATCAAACCCATGTTTCTCCAAGTATCTTTGTGTCAGCTGGCTCCCATGCATTTTCAAAATTACTTCATCAGCACTGGTGGAAAGAAATAATGGAATGTTACCAAAAAAGCATTCTCCAAGCACTAATGAAAGAAAAATAATTTATATCATAATTTGGGGGAGAACAAATGGGAATGGCTACATTTAAATCCAAGAAAAGTGGTCCTATTATAGCAAGCATATCACTGAAAGACAAAGAAAACCATAGAAACCAGCAAGGAAATGTTTACTGCCACACATAGCCCGGCAACTCATGGTCTTTCTAGATGACTGAGAACAGCAGTTTAAGAGGACACATTACCTTAAGAGGATGGGGAAAAGGAATTCTCAGAGAAGGCATTAAAGTATATTTTGGCAACAACAACAACCACCACTTCTTTTAAAGAACTGTAAGTCATTGTGTTTCTGTGAGATAGCCAACCACAACTCAGGATGAACATACATCCATGTTTCTTCACTTTCCTCCAAAGCAAGTGAGAACAGATAGGCTACCAGCTCACATAAACGTTCTATGTTATTTGGAACAAATGTTAAGAAATAGACAGAAAATACTCTGACAGTTCGGGCACAAAAAAGAAAAGCAATCACTCATGCTATGACACTCACTCCCCCACAAAAAATCAAAACCCCAATCCTCCAATCCTCTAAAACCAACATATAGCAGTACCAACAGACAACATATCACAGCCCAAAATGGGAAGCTACTGTATGAAAAGGCAAAGGTATCCACCTAAAACAGTGAC
>JANRGW010011106.1:0-22776 GCA_024733675.1 Psilopsiagon aymara | reverse complement strand
GGGGGGGGGGGGTTGGGTTAAATTCTAAAGGAGGAGGAAGTCATCCTCAACCTTCCTTTTCTGAAGCACAGAAAATGTCAGTTGTCTCCTCTAAGACACACTCAGCAACAACACATTTCCCTTTCTTTCGCTGAAATATGTAAGCAAGCTCTGGTACCTTGGGAAAGAGCGAGCCCGCAGCTGCTTAACGAAGGTCCGCGTTCCGGCCTGCACTGGCTTGGAACCATCATCCAACTCTGTGTAGTCATGCCTGTGCCAGTTCCTCCTCTTCTTCACTACAAATTTCAGAAGGATTAAACTTTTAATTAGTTAAATCAGATGGCTCAGCTTAGCAGTCATCCCATCAGTGAGCCAGACATGCCTCAATCACATTACTATGACTAACAAACATTATGGTTTATGCCACATTAAGTCTTTAGGACAACTGACAGTAATCCTTTATAATTCTATAGTTCCTTCTGTGTCAGAACCTCAGTGCATATTATACACAACTTCAGACTCCAGTGCAGCACAAGTCAACAGCAGCAGCCTGAAAGCTGTCCAAATCTAAAAGGTCATCAACAAAACTAGGAAATTAAAGTTCTACTTCTAAACCTCAGACTTTCCTGTCTCTTTGAGATTCATAGACTTCATTTTATGTATTACCACAGAATTAACAGCACCTAACCCCACTGACCTACCTTACCATATGAGCATATCCATGTCTTGTCTGACAGCATTACTACTGCTCAGTACCATATACTGTTTGAAACCAAATCACCTTCCTCAAATCCACTGCTTGTGTCTCCGTAAGAGTTTTGGGTTTAAAGGGGTTTAGGCAGGTGTGATCTCTCCTGTGCAAGCACAATATATATAACACATGCATTGCATCCCAAAGCATTCAACATCTAAGCGGTCTGAAGCTTTAATGCAGTGTTACAGCATATTAATAAAGAAAAATCAATTAATGTTCTGTTATAATTTTGGGAGTCTAAACTGATAGTACAACAGCAACTAAATTGCATTTTTAACAGTTCCTTATATTTAAAGGGCTGAGAAAAATCAAAAAAAAAAAAAAAAATCAAAAAAAAAAAGAACAAAAAAGACCCCTAGACTTTCTGCTAAGAGTTCTTGTGTTGGTTTTCCCATGACAAATGACAGCTATGAAAATGAAAAAAACTAATACTGCACACCGAATCATAGAACACTGCCAGGGATGAGGCAGCCACAGCTCTGGGCAACCTGTTCCAGTGCCTCAACACCCTCATAAGTAAAGAACTTCTAACAGCTAATCTAAATTTACCCTCTTTCAGTTTAAAACCCATTTCCCCTTGTCCTGTCACTACAGGCCCTGGGAAGAAGTTCTAGGTTGCATTTCATTTTTTCCTAAGAAAGCCAAAGAGTGCTCCACAACATTAGACAGTTGCCACTGGAAGACTGTCCCACTGAGACCAGATCTGTAACTTAACCACTAATATTAAACAAAAATTCAGCTATATCTGCAGAGGAAACACAGGAAAAGGAAAACCTACTGTTCCTTGTCAACATAAATGGTGTTTTAGAGGTGTATACCAACAGCCTGCCATGCAAATACAACACCCAGCTAAAGAAACTATATTAATAGGAACTGTAACTTTACGGAAGAGCTTCTTAAAGTTTACCAAACTTCTTAAGTTTACCAAAGTCATGATGTACCCAAAATCTAAAAAAATACCAGCAATACTGAAAACATAGCTAACAGTACCAGGAAGCTAAGGACTTGAGGGGGAAAAGGTAGTTTCTAAAAACAAAAATAAAATGCTGCTTCTCCAGAAAAAAAAAGAAAAACACAAAAAAAAACACAAAACAACAAACCAACCCACAAAAACTCCCCACAGTTGATTATATAGGAATAACTCATATCTTATAGACATTAAACAGAAGAGGTAATTGTTCCTATTGATAAGCTGTTTCCTACAGACCTGACAAAATATACCCTTTAGAAGATACTTAAAAGAATAAATTGACATTCATAGTTATTTGCTAACCTGCAAACCAGTGCTGAAGAGCCTGCTTAATGAGCCAACTACCCAAATACAGTAAAACGTCATAAATTATGAAGCCAGGTTTATTCAATCTTCAAAGCTATTTTCTCACTCATAAATAATGATACAAGAAATTAGTGGCTAATACTAGTTTGCAACAAAGTAGTTTCTCGTAAATTCACTGCCATTGTAACAGCTCATTAAAACTGTAAGATGATACAGCTGCTTATGAGATTTTATAGCACAGATCCAACTTCTAAAAATCTACCTAACACTTAAAAATCATAAATTAAGGTTATTCTTAGTACTTGGCTATGCACCTGCATATAGTAAATCATACAATACCACTTCTAAGGCCTGGTACATCATCTCACACTGTCAGCTCAGACCAAAGACTGGTCCAACAGTCCTAACCTCCTGACAATCACAGTCTACTTAACGTTTACTGCACCTTGCGTTCTCTTAAAGCCCTGGATTCTAGAGTCTGGTGACAGACCTGGCACCAAAATAGAATATGAAGACTCTAAATCAAGTAAGCTAAGAAAACTCCACACTGGATTACCACTTTTTGAAACTGCTCTTATTATTATAATTTAGGATTTTAGGATTAATTGCTTAGCATTTTATAGACATAGCTGCTTACTTGCAAAATTGGCCTTGTAAAATTGTTGCTGTTATGAATCAAGATAAGGATTTCTTTTTGTTTGGAATACAAGAAAAAATTGATTGGTTAATTTGATCTTTACACCTAACTATGCAGCAGCTTTCTTTTTATTATTGGAACTTCTACATCATTAATTTTGTAGAATACTGAAAATAACCAGATACTTGATAGTATGAAGTATGTGCTTCTTGTATATTTTTAGTATTCTTTTTTGTGCTATGTTGTTCGATTAGATGGGATTATATAGTGCAGCGTCTGCTGAAATCATACGTATACTTGCCCTCCTAAATCAAACAGATGAATTTTTTTCTCTTTCAAAACTCCTTTAGAAAAGGGGTTTTAGAGGCTGTAAATAAAAATGCTTGGGGTTGGGGTTTTTTTTAACTTACTTACATAATTTCCCATGATTTGAGCATTGTAGAGTGTTGCTGCAACAGCTGAAGTCACGAGACATTATCAGTCTCTCCAAAGGCTAGAGCAGGTAGAGCCCAAACCACAAACTCTCATAATTTGATTCTGACAGTTTAGCTAAGAACAGTTAATAAAATTCCAGGTGAAGATGTATTTCAATACATCACCTCATGTTTGGGTTGTAAGTGACATGTCTGAACCACCGACTAAATCTAGATGATCTACTTACCCAAGGCAATATGGATAATAATAAGGATAGTATTTACCACAGATTCTTGTCTTTTTAAAAAGACTTCCAACACAAAAATCACTCTTATCTCACTGTCAAATTGATGCAGGTGAGACAGAGCTTATACTAGAGCTAGTAGCCTCTGCACTATAAGAAAGCTTATTCACAGGCATCACAGTGAAAAATGATAGTTCTCTCAAATGAACAGTAAAAAGGTTTTACATTTACTAGTTTATTAGTTTGCAAGTCTGATATGATCCTCCTTCTACTCCTCCTAGTCCCTCTATTCCATAGGAAACAACAGGCAGAAAGGTGGGGAAAGAAATGGTTGTTACTTGTTATTCAGATTTACAGGAGAGACAAAGATTTTTAACTGAAAATGATGCTGGAATACTAAAAACTACGAGCACACAAAACAATTAACTTACCTTTTAGCCTCTAACCTGAAAATACCCAATCCTGAAGTCACATACTGTGTAAGATAAGTACCACACAACATACATCAATTCCATCAATAAATCATGCTTTATCACTTTGTTCATACTCCACAAGACTACTGCTGAGGGTACAATGTTTTTAAACTGATTTCTAAATGGTAAATTCAGCTTTGAAAAGATACTAGATCTTAAGTCATTGCTGACTATCAACCATTACATGGTCTTCAAGGGAAAACAAAACAATACTTTTTTTAAGCAATGATACCCTAATTTTCATTCTCTTTCTCTCTGCCAAGTACAGATTGGTTTCTTCTAGCTCTGTGCACTTTGCTTTGTCTAATCTAGAGCAGCAGTTTATATTTTATTCTATCTGCATCTCCAGATCAAGGAACCTTTCAGGATGGCTTGTCTGTTTTGTGGAGGTTTTTTTATCAGCTCAGAGTTAGTCATGCAGAACAAGTAACTCCTAAATAATCAAACCCATCTTGATTGTTCTTTTGAACAGTCTTTTTTCAATTGTACATGGATAGAGAACAGGTTGAAAAGTGTAAAATAAAATCTGAATAACCCATACTTACTTAGAGAAGGTCCATGGAGAATAGCACAGTTGGGACAATGGTATAGATCAATGTCAACAGCATGGTGCTCCTCTACCCCAACACAGCTGGAATAATATTTTTAAAATGTTAATGAGAATACATGCAAGAGTTTTATATATATATATACACACACATATATATATCTTGAAAAACATTAAAGTTCTTACCAGAATACATTTAGTCTATAAAATCATAATGATACCAAATTATCTCAACTACTGAGTTGCCACATAAATTCTGAGTAATAATTTATTGCTGAATAGAAAATGCCATTAAAAAAAAAAAAAAAAAAAACAGGAAACAAGAATCAGATATCTTAAAAATGAATACACAATATATGCCATTACCCTCAACCCGCCAAAAAGCTTTGATCCTAATTACAGGAAACAGCTTATGCAAAATCATTTGGGCAATTTTCCTTACAAAAGGTATGATTTCAAAAAAAAATCTGAAGTCTTTGCTGTCAATTTATAGAAGTAATCATGGATTCTTTTTTCCTTGTTTTTGCCTCTTCCTCCCCCCCCCAACCCCACATAACTCCTAACCCCAAATCAATATTCACATTCTTTCTGAATTCTTTACACTACTTGTACAAGCCATGTAAGCTACAAAAGTGATCACACAAATCACTCTGTAGAAGTGGTTTTATTTTAAACAAACAGCAACAAGTATTTCGAAGACCACTTGAGAGATGTAAGGTTTTCCCAGTGCACATTTTTTCACAGATAAAACAATTGAAGTGGGATTGAAATTGAAAATCTTTGTAACAGTCACAACAAAGGATCTACACAGCTGTATTATCTAAACAATATTAAGTCAAAATGAAGCCCATTTTCTCAGAAGTTGAAACACTAGAGGTTAATTGCACAAAGTTCTCAAGGGAAAAAAAATAGTAACCCCTACTCGGCTGGTAGGATCTGAATTCTGGCAGATTTCTTTCTCTCGAAAGTTCATCGACACTGAAGAAATCACTGACTTTATAATACAGAAGAAGCAAGAATACAACACTCAATATTTACACCAAAATTACGTATTCTTATTCAATGCATTCTAGGAACTTGAAAACCTGAACAGTACTCCATTCATGCAATCCGTTTCATATCAGAAGTGTAATGACTGCTTAAACACTGAAGCTTTGAAATGATCCAGCTACACGAAGTCTTTTCCCTAGCAGCCTAGTGCCAAAACTGGTGACATGTTCCAGTTAAGTGTCAGGACATGCTGCCAAAACAATACACTAAACAGTCTAGCATTCAAAGAGCACCAAGGAGCAATTCAAATCTGCAACTGAAGAGCATCTCCCATGTAACTATGAAAGAGAAGTTCACCATTCTGAATTCCCCTGTCAACAGCTGGTTCTTCTACTTTTCCATTCACTACATAGCACATCAAATTTCAAAATTATACAGCTTCTTTATACACATGCTATTTTAAAATCTAAATGCAAAACTCAGCTGCCACAGTTCATCACAATTCTTGCAATATTTAGTATCTGTTTTAAGACCACAACTACAGGAATTGTTATTTCATGAAAATTCATTTGACATATAAACAAAGAGAAAGGCAGAAACAGTCTTTAAAAATGCATGTCCCATTTCCTTCTGCTTGTGCTCCCTCTCTTTTTATAGAATGGATGAGTAACTCAATCCTATGCATTGTAAGAAAAGCATTTTCAGATGCACATTCTAGAAGCCCCACATGAGAAGGTTTGGTTTATACGTCCTTCAGAATACCAATATTTTAGCTGCATTTCTGATTTTTGAACAGCTAAAGATATTTATATTGGACTGTATATGGATCGTTTGTATAATTATTTAATGAAACAGTGTGCTATGGGAAAATTTCACTTACTCTCCTTCTTCTTGGTGTTTATCTATCTGATACATTCATTATCACCTCTACCAGATTATCTTGCTGACTAACATTAAGAACTTTGCATCAAAGGCCACTAAAAACCCTTCGACAACTGTTGGTCATATTCTGTGGAAGAATGTTATTTTTATTGTCTCTTACAGAATGGTACAGAATGTGCTGAAAATAAAGCAGAAATTCTATCAAGTACTAAACACTTTCTCTGACTTGACTAATTCCATAACCTTTCATGAGAGCACCTGGGGCTTTGTAGACAGAGACAGCAGGTGACACTGGAATGGTATTAGAATAGCTGGAATAGCCATTCAATAGAGAAAGCAAACACTTTCAATCTACTAATTATGCTCTAAACTCAGAATTAACTGAGAAGGCAAACCACTAACTTGAAGGTACTGGGAGTGAATCTAGTAGCAGACAACTGACTGATGCATAGGGCAAATGAGGTACTAGCAGCATCTGCAAGAACAAGCATTACCAATGATGCCACAGAGCACATCAATCACAGCCAGCACATTACAAGTCACTTTTCAAGTCCCTTTCTCCAACGTACACAGATGAATCTGACATTAATCATTCTGGCTACTAGCAAGCAATCAATTACTGTGGTAAGTGCAACTTCAGACCCCAAGCATCAAAGCAAGGTCACCAAGAGGAAGCAGAGAGCCTGGAAAGCATTAACACACTCAAACACAGTAACACTCTCAATCCACTGCTGTTTTTCTGAATGAAGTATCATTATTAACCTTCACCTCACCATCCATTTAGGGTTGAAATGTCTTTATTATATATTACCTAGTTTCTGAATTGCTCATCTCCCGCAGGGAAGCTGTAGACCAATCACTAGGAATGGTGAGAAGTTAACAGTATTACAAAAAAAAAACACAAAAAAACCCACAAAAAACCCCCAAAACAATAATAAGATTAAAAAAAAAAAAAAAACCAAACTCTGAAGGAGCCTGTGGAAAAATACATCTAACTCTGTTTATGAAGATGGAAGGCTTGAACAGGCCCAGCTTTACTTGAAATGCTTCTAAAAGCAGTAGTAAGGTATAAAAAAAATAGTTAAAAATACGAGTCAGGCTTTCATAACTTCCCCAAGGTATCCAGTATCAAGGCAAGGTCAGCAAGAGCTGCTAGAAGAATCAGGGAAGTGCTCCAGGTTTTTCACATATAAGAATATGTCTGTCCCTGGCAAGTGAAGAAAGCTCCTTGCTACTCAAAGTTCAAGGAACCAATTCTCCAGACTTAAGTCTCACTAGAAGGTGAATGGTTTTGATTTAGTCTCAACTTGCCATTTGATTATTGGTTTTGTAGCTATGTAAAAGGAACAAGTTCCTTTTGTAAAAGCAACAAGTGTAAATAAAACCCAAGCAGAAACGGATTAACATCTGATAGACCAATGGACCTCTACTTTTCTGTAAAGGGGAAATAAGGTTTCTTTTGGAGGGTCTGGGAGAGGGTATTCTGCAGAGGCTGTTCTCTACTGCAGTAGTACTATTAATGTACAACTTAAAAAATGAATCCACATAATTCCATATGACAGACTCAACAGCGTTTTCACAATTATGCTGGAATGCCTGTACAAGGCGCAGAAATCCAAAACACTTACAAGAAGCATTATCCCTGAAAACTGCACAGTTCTACATAGTAAACTGCCCAAGGCACCTGACCCCTCTCCTACAACAGTATGACATTGTGAACAAGTACTGGATCCATGCCAGTCACCACACAGGCTGCTGCACCTTCCAAATTTAATGCCTGCTTGCTCTTGATCCAGTCTGGCTTTTCTCCTCTCTACTTCCGATGTTACCAAGCACCACCACATTTTAGAGACTGCTTAAATGCTGTTGGCATGACTGAAGGAATGCTGCTTCAAGAAAAAAAATCCAAAGCATTCTTGATTCAAGGCTCTATTTTCAGTGTCCTTACAAGGACACAGCTACTTAGAACGCTATTTTATCTTATTAAAAAAAGTAGTCTAAGTACCATCATATAAAATTCCAAGTATAAGAATGATTACACACAATTGCACTACAGAAGTCAAGATACAAGTAAAGTTTGGATGCCCATTTTCCCAATTGTCAGTTGAAAAGACAAACAGGACAGATCATAAACTGCCAGCAAGACATTTCTGCTAGGAAATTTCTGAGAATTCCTGTACAGAAGGGATACTGAAAACGTAAATCTTGAAAACAGAGAGAGGTAAGTGATTCTCAATGACCTAACAGAAAGACTGCCGAAAATAAACAGATCATCCTCAACATAGAAAAATGAGTTAATTTGGCAGGAAGCTAGGTTGTACACAGGACACCATTATCTTGTATTCCATTTTCTGTTCCTTTCCCCCATATTCTTCATGAAGAAACATGGGTAATCTTTTCTTTTCTTTATGATCCTATTTCTGAACAGGAACACGGCACATCCTCTTCTTCAAGTCCACCCTTGCATCAGCACCCACAACCTTCCTTGCTATGCTTCACAAAGCACTGCAGTCTTTACCCGTAAAAGGAGAAAAAAAAACCATGTCTAAATATCCAGTAGGAAAGAAAAAAAGAAATTAACAAAAAGCCTGGAACAGCGGAAAAATACTAGGAGCATTGACCTCAAGCATGTTACTAGGAACGCAGGGCTACAGTTACTAGTGGTATAGAGATGTTTCCTATTATCTGACAGAGCAGATCCCCAAAAGGCTTTTTCAATTTCCAATTATTCACAGAACAGCTGAGAAGATATATAGGTGGTGAGTCCCTGCTGTGTATCAACAGGGATGAGGAAAGGAATAAATCAATTCTAGAGACAGCAAAGATCCATTAGTAAACAGAATAGCCTCAGTTGTCCAAAAACTGAAGCAGCTACAACAGGTACAGATTCATATAATATTAAGCTGAGTGTAGCTTTTGGTGGTGAAAAAAGGTGCCACTCTCCCCCCTCCAACTGCCTTACCATGGACATCTATTGTTTCTCTCATCAGATCTAAACCAGCAGGGAGTCACATGCCAGAGCAGTTCTAAAAGCTGTTCCAAGGCAAAAAATTAGCCACTACTCAACTCACTTCTTCAGATAGTCTTCTGAAACCCTGACAGTAGGATTCCTATAAATGCAAATAAAATGATACATGTTACAGTTACATGCTGTTATTTACCAAGTAGATGTCCTATCTTGGAAACAACATTGCTGTTTGAAAATATTCTATTATTTCATCTCTACACTATTTTGTCTAACAATGACCACCAACACTTGCCTTTTTAGTGTAGGCCTTATCACTGAAGTTCACATCATCATGGATGACAGATACTTCCACTGATAAACTGAGCAAGTAACTCCGTAAGTAGTAGGCAAGTATCACAGCAAACTTCTCAGTTTACCTTTAACAAGCTCTACAGTTGCTACTTTCAGTCGTAATCTGTTAAAACAGATGCTATGCATAACAAACCCTAAAATACTACTGCACTTATTGTAATAAAAAAAAAAAAAGCAAGCTTGCAAGTTACGCAAAGAACTTCTCCTACTCCATCTCAAAAATGCCAGGCAAAGCATGGGGTAGGAAGTTCATTTGGCAAATTTTAAGGAATTCTGGTTAGTCATGTAATTCAAGCCTGTTGTTTCCAAGTGGGAAAAGGATGACAAGTAGGCAACATTTACAGGTTAAAACAATGGAAATACTAAAGATGTCACTGTCACAACCACACAGCTACATCACTCACTCATTCAGGGACAATATTAAAGTACTTAATTAGGAATAGAAAGACAAAGTCATAGCGTGACAACACTGTTGGACAGACTACATACCATGCCATAGCATTAAACCAGCTAAAAAAAAAAAAGTAAAGAGAAAAAGAACTGCATTTGAGGGAGAGTTTACAACTTAAAATAAATCTAGTGAGCTTTAAAACCCAGACCCTCTAGTGCCAGGTAGGCAATTTTTTCACTCCTCTCTCTTCAAAATGCATGCAGTTACACCAAAACAATAAAACTGATCAAAAACCACAGAGTAACTTGAGAAAGCGCATGGAGCTGTCAGCTATCTCGTAATATATGTGGTAAGCATGGTAACAATTCTGGAAAGACAATGCTAGTAATTTTAAGTTTACAAGGATTTACTTTGGCAATTAAATAATTTTAAAGAAGTGACAAAATTCTGCATATCCAACATAGATCCATACTGCCTTAAAATAAATTACCCAACATGAAAATATAAGAGCTTTCGGTTTTGCCATATTCACTTTCCAAAACAAAATCTCAACTGGTATAAACACAACTCAAGCAGCATGCATAAATACACTTTTTAAAACTAAAAAATAGAAAATCTGATTAATGATTACCTGCCCTCTCAGAGCTACAGATCTTCCCCAGGGAAAAAAAGAACCCAAAAATCTAATTTGTATAGAACATATGGGTGCTGGCCCAAAAGCATACATGGTTTTAATACATATCCACTCACACACAGAAAAAGGACACAAAAATTACATGCAAGACCAATTTTCAAAATACCTCAAAATACATTTACTTATGCAATATTGCATCATCCTACAACACACATTAGAACCCCCAGCACAGCAATGCACAAACATAAAACTCTGACCTTTGATGGCTTAGAGGCATCTGTTCTGACACTTCCAAACTCCTAGGAGATCTTAGTCTACTTTAGATTAGCCATAACACTGCACACTAAAAATGTAAACGTTCATTACATAGACTTTGCTAATGTAGTTGAACCCTATTGCTTCTAAATCATGTAATATTTATTTGAAATGATGGACTGAAGTAAAGCAAACATGCAGATAGGTATAAGATGTATTTTGATTTCCAAAGGCTTGAGCTTCCCGGACCTCCAGTATCTCTACCAGCACTGTTCTTTCAGAAGACACTTTCAATGGCAATACTCATGCACATTCTTCTATTGAGAAAGAAAATCAGCATACATAATTCCTCTCAAGTAACAGTACTTTTCACTCCCTCAAAGCACAGAGGCTAAAATAATCAGTACATGACATCTTGTCAAAGAAAGCTCAACGCCACATACAGGATTCTGAAAAGCAGAAACCTAATAGGAAAATTACGATCAATGGAACAAAGCTATCAAGTTACATAATATACAGGTACAGTTACAGATACAACAAAGCTTTCTACCTACATTTAGGGATGTAGCCATGTATTCAATCAACATAATCACTACGGTATCTAAAATCTCAGGGAAACGACAGTGATGTACGGTATTTGTACACTGATTCTTCCATTCTGTAATTCCAATGCAGTCTGAAAATGAGTTGATATGGTTTTGGAACTGAACACATGCTTTTTTCCAAAATCTGGATTTTTAAGTACAATTACTTCACTTTATTGAAATTGCTAGAATGAAGCTGAGAGAAAAGGGCAATTACTTTTACAAAATACTTTGACAACTGAGTATTTGGTATAATCAGCATAATCTTATTTTTAATCATCTACATCGATGAAAAGATTTTGTGGAGCGCTGATTTTCTATGCAATGATTTCATGTAAGCGAAATTGAATTTAAGCAAATAAAAGTAAAATGACTGTTCACACTACAGTCAAAAGAAGAACATGCTCAGGAAATCCAAAGAGCTTTACATGCAAAAAAACACACTGAAGCCAACGTTTTCATTACAGTGTAAGACTGTTAGGAAGAGACAGCTTGATTCATAACAGCATTGGCCATCATGGATTACATGTAGCAGTTTTATGAGAAGTACTTTTCCTAATGACGATTTCACGGCAAGGCCAAGTTAATATTACCAAAGTACTCCTGACGTATTCTTTCTGTTTAGTATCATCTATTAAGCATGTAGCAAACGTCTCCCCTCTTCCTATGCCAACTGAGATTTCTATTTAGTCTTTCCAACCAGACTGATTGCATCAAGCTGCTTTAGAAGAGTATTTACAATTAATTTTTGTCCCTGTCCTTTTAAAATCATTGTTTTACAGAAATAAAGGTCTGAAAGAGCCTGGATCTTTTGGTGTAGATTTCAGCGAAATAAACTGCTCCAGATCAGAAAGAAAAAAAAAAAAAATAAGAAAACTACAGCAGACCTCAAAACTAAACAGAAGGTCAGTGAGAGTGAAGAAAAAAAGGGATTTTAAGAGCTGCAGGGACTGTTCATGGCTTTATTTCAGCATGAAACGGATGAGAAACTAGTACCATACCAGCAAGAGAATCAAAACATAAGATTTACAGGAAAGAAAGAAAAGTATCTTAACTGAAAAAATTTCTTGTAGCACTTCAAAACTAGCCCCAGTGTAACCCTTCACAGATGAAGTAAGGCATTCTACTCAGGAATTCAGAAAGATTCTCTGTAGCAGTTCAGACTCTCATCTTTCTCCATTCATTTTCCCAGTGTTGCTAGACTGACACAGCAAAGAAAGGAAAAACAATAGCCTAATCTTACCTTCAGGCACTATGTATTAGAGGAGCTGCAACCGCTAGAAGCATGTTGAAATAAATGAGAACATCCTGCCCTCCCCACAACTAAAGCAGGAAAAAGTATCAACATTGGATTTCAAGTAATTCCAGGGATACCAGAGTCACAATTCAGCTGACCTCAGGCAACAAATTCTAGATCTGGTCATCAGGCATGTAATACCTTTGTCTTCCTATTAGGTAGCATGAGCCTTATATGCACAGAACAATACACATATCTGGTTCAAAGATAAGAACAGAAATTAACTGTCTTCCTAGACTCTGATGACAAAATTTTTCCAAGATGTATTTTTACCTCCTCCTTGAGACTCCAAACCAATGGAAGTTTACCTCTTCTTCTCTAAGATACTCCAGAAGCAGTCCCTGACAAATAACTGCATCTCATTTACATAATTTGCCTTATTTCAATTACCAGCTAGGATTATTCTGTTATAATTGCGCGTACAACTAAGGAATAAACAAACAAAGAAACCCACCTTACAACCAACCAAAAAAAGGCACTTAAATACCTTCAAACCAGAGAGGTTTTAAAGGCAGAACTGACACACTCTCTTGAGTCTACGAAAAGAAAAACAAACACCACTACAAAATCTTCAACCCATTTAAAATAGCTGTCATAGCTATCTTGAAAGAGACAACTGAGTGCCCCTGTGAGGTTGTATTCTAACTGAAAACAAGCTGCTACCCAAAATTGCTACCATTATTTCTCCAACAGAAAAATAGGAAGAAATAGGCTGAGCTCTACCACAGAGGTAACAAGAAGATGGGAAAGGGTAGTCAGTATACAAGTTAATTAAACCTTAATCATACAGGAACAAAGCAACTATGACAACTGTAACACAGCAAATGAAGGCCACCTCTTTGCCTGACTGAAAATATGAAAAATAAACCTTGAATAAGCTTTTAGATGTATGTATTGTCTACACACATTTGCTTGCTTCAACTCTTACATTCTTAGTTTATTGTCTTAATCTTTGTTAACGCCAACTTGCACACAGACTCCTGATAATTATTAGTCTGTCCCCAGCCATCTTAATGAAGCATTGTGTATGATGTGGTTTAAGAATTACTGTCATGCCAAATCCTTTGACCACAGTCAACATGAACTTCTATTCCATGTCCAATGCAGAATTTCCTGTTAGGTAGCAAGGGCCTTTTGTACACAGACCACACATACTAGCTACCTATTTCTGATAGAGGAGGCATGAGAAAAAAGAAATAACTTTACCACAAACAAACAGCTGATAAAAAGAAACGCAAAATGACAAACACATCTTAGGATGCAGTGACATGATACAGCTGGCATTGACCTAACAGCTTGCAGCCACTGAAGAGGTAGGTTACTCATTCCATTCCAAGGAAGCACTCCCATTCCCCCCACCTGCAACAGCCCTGGAACTTGCCCGGTTACAAAATAACCGGTTTTCACACACCTATCTGACAGAAACTAACTGAGCTAGGTTTTTTCCCCTTTACCAAGTTAGCTTAGAGCACAGTTGGACAGCTGCCAGAGCCAACCCATGAGAGGGAGTGGGACCGTGTAACCTGGAGGGAGGCACATGAGAAGTAGGACTGCCCCTTTGGCAATGGAAGTCAGTACACCTAGCCAGGCATAGTGTGGAACTTCACCTCCTTTATTCACTAATACTCAGTACTGCTCCAATCTAATAGGTAATTCCAAGTAGTCTACCAGTTAGATTGCAGGGAACATCCTTCCCTGCATCTGAAAAACTTCCTAGAATTTAATCATATACTCTGCACAACACTGAAGAAGACATTACTAAGTCCAAGAGATGCATACACTGGCACTAGATGTTGCAAGTGATTCAAGGTTTTTCAGATACCACAGTATTTAAGATGGTCTTAGTTTGGCTGCCTTTTGATATCCCAATTCTTCTTTGATATATTGTTCAGTTTATCTTGAGACCTTGAGACCAGTTATCTGCGGCTCCAGCTACAAAAGTAGCTGAAGAAGGTACCAGACAAATGTATGAATTTATGCCACTACTAATGTTATTTGCCTACAAAACACTCTTTCCAGTAATTCACTGAAGTACATTAGTAACTACAACAAATCGGAAAAATCAAACAAGCAGTTTGAAAGCTAAATTTCTAAGCCACATCAAACAGCTTTCCATACAGCAGGACAAGTTCAGGACAAATTTTCAGCTACAGTCCCACCTCCCACTTGGAGAGAAACATGATGACCATTCTGAAAGGCAGAAATACCTACCCACTCTTAATAAAAGAAATACCGCTTTTTGCCAGCTTTTAGGGAAACAAGGAGACTTTAGTGCTTGCGAGATTTGGGGAAGGTTAAGAGATCAAACAGAAAAAACTCACTGTTGGCTGTGCAGTTTATGAACTCCAGAATTACTTACACCAAAGTCTCACAAAAGAAGTATTTATTATACTAGCCTTATGTAACATGCATCTCCTTTATTAGATATTAGGCCAACCACCTCTTTTAGGCCATATGCACTGTATATTAAAAGAAGGTTTTAATTCATTTAGAAATTTTTTGGTATGCCTTCAGCAGTTCCATTTCCTTCTCAACAGCTTGAAGTGTTGACTGTTCCTCATCAACAAAGGACATGGACTGCAGCCTCCCTTCTACAGAGAGAGCACTAGCTGGTTATTCCGGTTGCCTAATAAAGATGAGCTCTTTAGAAAGATCAGGTTGCCTAATAAAGATGAGCTGTTTGAAAAGATCATGAAATATGACAAGTACTATCAGTACTGTGCTGTTTTATGCAATGCAGCCTGTAAAGCTTTCGACATCCTAAGTAATACTGTCAGTAGGCACCATCAGATCTGTCTTGTTCTCAAGCACAGTGATAAAAAAGGGTTTGGAGGTGAACAGTAACAAACCCAGGATGGCTTCTTAGCCCAAGGGGATTGCTTAGAAAGCTAATGATTGCTTTAAAAATGTGCCCCTTCATTGGAAAATTATGTCAGGCATGATTTGAAAAATATGACTTTCTGCTGACAACATTAGGCAATACCCTTTTCTGTCTCCCACATCCTAGCACCAGTAACCAATATTAGCAGAAACTTAAGACTCCATTGCTGCAAACCCCTTACTCCTGGTTCACTGTATGACTGATTTGCTGCTTTTACAGACTGCAGCAATAGCAAACTTGGCTTCAGCCTGCTTTACACACCTTTTAATTGGCTCCTTACAGCAAATACAGTTTATCACCTAACTGGCTTAAAAATTTCTGAACCAGAGTGGGTTTAAAGATCTCCTGGAGCCTCCTACTAAGCAGCCTTAACACTCACAGTAGCATTCAGAGTTTCTGCAGCTGCACCTGAATTGAGCCTTGTATTGCCCTCAAAATCAACTCACTAAATAGCTCTCCTTTAAGGGAAAAAATAAACTCTTCTGTTTCTCAACTGTGTAATTTTTCTTCCAACCTACAACATTCTTCAGACATTGCTAAGAACTTTCAAGCAAGCTGAGTAATTTCTCCATCTTCTGGCCACGACACAAAATAAGACATGATGGCTCCTATAGCTTTGACATACCTTACTTTTATAAGGCAAATAGACTTGCAGTCAATAGCAAGTAGAGACAGATGCTTCGTTTTTTAAGAAATCTGAGAGCAAACTGGCTCAATCCTCTCTAGCTCACTATCCTCATTTCAAACGCAGATGGAGTAGCTGATTACATTAACTCCTATTTAAGCTAAGATACAAGCAAACTGTTTCAGATACACAGATAATGAGTTTAAATATCAGATGTTACATTGGCTGGCTGGCAGAGCAGTAAGCAGAATAAGCTCCTTCAATCAAACAGATAATGCCCATAAGTTAGATATCTTTATTGGACTGTCAGCTGCTTATAGAGATCCAGAGGGGCACAGTGGCCAAAACAGAATCCATGCAGGCCATAACATATCAACAAGTTACTTTTACGCATTAGTCCTCCTATAGAAACCTTAACTATTCAATCCTCTTCAGATGGAATTAATGAAGCACTGTCATTTGCAGACCACTTGGAAACTTCATACAGTGCAGAAACACAGCTAAATAGCTTTGGGGGTTGAGTTACACCAGAACCAAGACTGAATTTTATCTGCATCACATTTTTATTCTGGACACAATCGGACATACTGATCTGAATCTAAAACTGTAAACTGATCCAGGTTACTAAAGCCAGTTTTGCTTTATTATAAACTCTCTAGACTCACTGAAATTTTGCAAAAGCACAAATCCTCATCTTTTATTCTAGATTTTACACACAAACACTTTTGGAGATAAACTTTACTTCAGTCTGTGCTACTCAGCTCTGCAGCTTTCAGACTGGGGAAAAAAGATTTTGTCTGTATATCGCTCTTGTGTAGGCACAGATAGTTCTGACAGCGCTGCCTTCTTCATAGTGGTAATACACTAATCAGATTCAAACAAAAATACCCGAAGAAATGCACAAGAAAAGTATGAAGCCAGAAGTAGAGGACCTACTGCAGAAGGTCCCTGGAAATGAGTACAGACATTTACCACTCCTGTAGAGAATGGTAAAACAGAGACATTACGCTTCACTTACTGTGAAAAACACAAAATTAATTCTTAGTGAAAAAATTTCTGACTCGAACTCTGCTTAATTGTTTCTATCAGAGAAGACAGTAAGTCTGCCAAAGAGCAGCACGTCCAAGTGTTTTATTTTGGGTGTCAACATTACAGGAAGTGATTATATGAAAATGTTTTGATATAAGCTAAGTAAATTATGCCTTCGCAAGTCAAGAGCAAAAGTGCACATTATTACAGCTCTTGGGCTACGTCTGCAAGTGCAACCTGCACCATCACAAACTGGAGGCCAACTGGCTGGAATGCTGCTCTGCAAGAGAAAGACCTTGTAGCCCTGGTGGACAACAAGCTGATCAGAAGCCAGCAAATGCAACCTCATGGCAAAGGCAGCCAAACGCCCTCTGGACTGCCTCAGGAAAAGCGCTGCCTAAAGGTGGATGGAGGTGAACTTTCTCCTCTACTCAGCACTACTGAGGCTGCACCAGGAGTGCTGAGTCCAGTTCTGGGATCCTCAGTAAAAGAGACATGGACATACTGAAACAAGTCCAGCTAAGCGCCATGAAGATCACTTAGGGACTAAAATGTCCTTCAGATGAGGACAGGCTGAAAGCACTGCAACCCTTCAGCCTGGAAAAGGGTAAGTGCAGCAGAATTTCATCAATGTGGAAAATATATATTTATTTATTTGCCGCTATTGTTGCCAGACATTGGAAGAGGCTGCCCAGAGAGGCTGGCAAATCTCCGTCTGTGGAGACATTCAGAATCCAACTGGACACAGCTCTAAGCAGCCTGCTCTACCTGATCCAGCTTGAGCAGGGCTGGGAGGGTGACCTAAATGATCTTAAAAGATCTCTTCCAACCTCAGCAGTTCTGTGAGTCTATGAAAGTTATTTACTAAATCAAAGTCTTCTGGGCTATTTTGGGTCTATCACTACACTGTTATATATCTAGTATAAACCAAAACTAAGACTACCAGAGGTCGTCTGTTCCACACCAGCTGACACTAAGAACACTAGGATGCAGCCTTGGAATGAACAGTTGTAATGAATAATTACTTTCAAATCCTGAGTAAAGAAGAATGAAGAAGAATTTGCAAGAAAGGAGGGGGTGTAGTGTGGAAATACATCTACATAAGGATATTACAGCAATATCCAAATAAGGATGCTGGCCTCTAAAGCCTACCTAAATTCAGAAGACAGCTACCTACCGAGATACCTACACTCACCCAGCACCTCATCACTTGACCTGAAAATTCCAAGAGCACCATCTATTCTGCTCACCCAGCACACCCAGCCAGCACGCACCCTGTTCACTGGCGCCTAAGCCAGAAGGCAAGCACAGATGCCATGCTTTCAAAACATCAGGTACTACAAAAATAGTTATGGAGGAAGAAGTGATTTTTGTTTTTCCAAGTGATATGGCAGCAGCACTGCTTATTCAGGTTGTGGGAGTTCAAGCCCACACATCTCAAGGGAATGTTCACCTCCAGGTTACTTTTTATGTAAAGACACCCTTTTATCTCTCCCACTTACAGCCTCTTACTCTGCAGAAAGAATTCAAGAATCACGGGCCCAGAACAGAATGTAACATTACCCAAACATAATCTTCTGCTTAGGGCACTCAGGTATTGACAAGATTATCCTGAGCTCTGGTCTCTGCTCTTGACATTAGTGAACAAATACATATGGTGAACATTCACAAGCTTCTGCAGGTCTTAATACATACTTTTTCATAGTCTTCTGATTTAACAGTGTTTTCTACAGGAACATAACATGCTATCCTCTGCCTGTGAATGCACCTGGTTTTATTCAGAATAAGGCAGAACTGTCCATTACTCTACATATTTCAGGAACTAGTGAGAACTTTAAAACTGCCTAAAACCTGATTCATACCTGCTAGAGTTTTCTGAGTATAAGTAACAATTAACAGTTGCTGCTTTTCTGGTTTGAAAAGGGACAGTAATGCTGTGCTTTCCTTTACAATCTCTACCAACATAATCTGAAAGCTCCAAAAACATTTTTAATAATTATCCAAAAAGTAGCAAATACTTCACATAAGAACAATCCTTTACCACAAGCATTTCCTAGATAATGATTCAAAGGCCAACAGTCTCTAAAGAGCCTTTAACGAGTTCTGTAATTCACTGAATGTTAAGTATTAATCTATTTTCTTACCATTCAATTACAGTAGAAAAGTTTATTTTTTTGTTTGTATTACATAGCACTGGCTGTGGAACTAAGTCAAACTAAAAACACTCAGACAAAATCACCAATATACTTGAAGAGTGAGAATTCGCCAACCTCACAATATAACTTGTAGTACATCAATTTAAATACACTCAGCATCAGCTTTTTTTTTAGAAGTTTTTACTTTTAGCAATTTAAACCATAGAGCTACATAAGATAACCTCAAACTGTGTTTTTACTTTCAGCACATGCAAAACAGTGTCCTCTTTATTATGCTCTTTACCCCCTTTGTAGACACACCCTGAGAACAGAAAACTCTCCTAACCTCAGTCCTGATTTTTCAGACACCTGAAAACCAGAAGACCCGTTAAGTCACTTAATGTCTGGTACAGAGTTTTAAAAAGGAAGTATCTTCTCTGCCCCCAGTGCATTAGCATATAGTCAGGAAGTTTCCAATATAGTCAATAAACTTCCAACAATGATCATTCAGAGATTCACATGAGGGTACACAGGACACGGGCAAGCTTATTAAGGGATAGAGAACATTTCCTAACAAACAAAAACTTTGTTCCATAGTACTGTAGTGCACAAACTTCACAGAAAGCCGATTAATTACCCAAATAGCTCAGAGCAATGCAGACATTCACACTGGAAAGAGAACTGTGCAGCTTCCCCAGATTGGCATTGTAAGAAAGAATTTTACTACGCTGTGTTAATCACGAATCCAGTACACAGAACGCATTTACCTGCTACCTCACAACAGAAAAATAAGACTATTCAAAACATTTACTAATGTGCCACAAAAAGCATATTATATTTTACTAGTGTAGCCTTGGAACACTGTGAAAAACTGCACAGAGGGTTTCCTGCTTCAAGCTGCGACACAGTCCACAAGCAACTCCTTGGGATTTTCCATGTAGTCTGAATGGGGAACTGACTTTGTATACATCAGAAATGCATCCACTTCCATATTCACCACACATGCACCAAGTGCAGCAAGGAACACACTGTAACTCACTCTTGATAACATAATGTAGATGCACCAGTACCCGTTTCATGTAAGTGTAGCCCAGACAAACCAGGTGTTTGCTGAAAATCTTTTCACTGATCATCCAACCATACTTACAAGACCAAAGCTTCTGAATGGAGTTCTCACGATGCTTCACGCACAAGATACAGGCAAGGCATTTGCTTTCACTCAAAGACAACACTTTCCAGCAAGGGCGCTAGTCTAACCACTCAGTACATTAGCTATCTCATTCACTGTCACCAAGAGTAAGAACTGCATTCTAAACTACTTTTCCTATATTAATTTATAACAGAGCAGCACATTTCACTGCAGTGTTAAGAGAATGCAACTGATGCCCCCAAAGGTCCTAGCAATTCATACAGGAGGATATGGCATCAGAGGCATCAAGTTGCTGCTCATCTTCGCATAACACTGATGTGTCCTCTGGGAAGACAAATACTGTAGACAGAACTTGAGATTTTAGCGACTACAGGTGTACACCATTTTTGTTAATGTGCTTTTGGTCTTATCTTACCTAAGAAATACCTAGGACAGCACAGTTTGGGCTTGAGGCTGTGGCATGTCCATACAGCACACCATCATGAAATAAAAAGGAAGAACACTATCCTAACAGGCAGACTGGCAACATCTGCTTGGGCACAATGTGACATTAGCAAAGCTATCTTGATTTCTGGAACTGTCCCTAGACTGCTCTGTAACAGCACTTCACAGCTCACTGATCTGCCCATCCATACCCACGAAGGCCATTTGTTAAAGTCACAGTGCCTCATTTCACTTTCACTGGTTCTTGAAACTGAATTTCACAAGTCAGCATTACAGCATAATGTAATCCTTTAGTGAAAAGATCCAAATATTTTTCTTATTGAAACAAACTAAAAATGTGTATCTTAGGCAAGCCAGTGAGAAGTTTTACAAGCACTATTAAGTAATGACACTGCAACGTCTTTGATTGCTCTTCATTTACCTAATTTGGCCTTTTGTTTACTGGCCCTCAAACATCAATATCCCAAAAGCAGCATGTTAGTCTGTTCAAAAAATACTTCCTGATAAGTGGTAAGAAAGACAGATCAGATCAATCCTATTCCCTCAATATCGAAGATTTCATTTCTCAAAAAGTCACCTTTGCTTGCACTCATTTTCATGAACTACTGCTTTAAGAGCTTTTATGTGAATAAAGCATTAGGAAAGCTAAGGCCCAGTTAGAATGAAACTTGGCTAGGGATGTTAAAGATAACAGGACGGGATTCTATAGGTACACAGCTAATAAAAGACAGGCTAGGGACAACATGGGCCCCCTCCAGAAGCTATCAGGAGAATAGACTACCCTAGATTTGGAGAAGGCTGAGGTTCTTAATGACTTCTTTGCCCCAGTCTTTACCGGCAAATGCTCTGACCACACCACCCAAGACTTGGAAGGCAGACGTGGTGACTGTGAGAATGAAGACCCTGGGCCCACTGTACGAGAAGATCTGGTTTGATACCATCTTAAGAACGTGAATGTATACAGGTCCATGGGACCTGATGAAATCCATCTGCGGGTCCTGAAGGAGCTGCAAATGAAGTTGCTAAGCCACCGTCCATCATACTTGAAAAATCATGGCAGTCAGGTGAAGTTCCCAATGACTGGAAAAAGGGAAATATAACCCCCATTTTCAAGAAGGGGAAAAGGGATGAGCTGGGGAACTACAGAGCAGTCAGCCTCAACTCTGTGCCTGGCAAAATCTTGGAGCAGGTTCTCCTGGAAGGCACGCTGCGGCACATGAAAAACAGCAAGGTGGCTGGTGACAGGCAGCATGGCTTCACTAAGGGGAAATCCTGCCTGACCAATCTGGTGGCCCCCTATGATGGGGTGTCGCAGTTTAAGCCATTATAACTCACTTAGTTCGCTTACTCACTCCTCTCTCTTTCTTTCCCCCAGCTCCCAGAGGGATAGGAAGGAGAATCAAAAGGATGCAACTCCCACAGGTTGAGATAAGAGCAGTCCAGTAACTAAGGTATAATACAAATCTCTACTGCTACCACCAATAATAATAATGACAAAGGAAATACAAGGGAAGAGAATACAACTGCTCACCACTCGATACCAAGCCCAACCCAGCAGCAAACCTCACCCCTCTGGGTCTCTGCCCTCTGTTTTTACATCCTGGGCATGACGCGCTGTGGCATGGAATACCTCTTTGGTCAGTTTGGGTCAGGTGCCCCGCCTCTGCTTACTCCCGGCTTCCCCTCCTCCCTGGCAGAGCATGAGGCTCAGAAAGTCCTTGGTCAAACCAAAACATTCTGAGCAGTAACTGAAAACTTCGGTGTTATCAGCGCTGTTCCCAGGCCGAAAGTCAAAAACACAGCACTGCACCAGCTACCAAGAAGGAGAAAAATGAC
>JANRGW010011104.1:0-14438 GCA_024733675.1 Psilopsiagon aymara | reverse complement strand
GCACCTCCCATATGAAGACAGGCTGAGAAAGTTGGGGCTGTTCAGCCTGGAGAAGAGAAGGCTGTGTGGAGACCTCACAGCAGACTTCCAGTACCTGAAGGGGGCTTATAAGGACGCTGGGGAGGGACTCTTCATTAGGGACTGCAGTGAGAGGACAAGGGGTAATGGGTTCAAACTTAAGCAGGGGAAGTTTAGATTGATATGAGGAAGAAGTTCTTTAGTGTAAGGGTGGTGAGGAACTGGAATAGGCTGCCCAGGGAAGTTGTGAATGCTCTATCCCTGACATTGTTCAAGGCCAGGTTGGACAGAACCTAGCCAGCTTGATCTCTTACCATGTATTACTCCATTTTATCTTCTGCCTGATGGTCACCCCTGCTGTTGCATATTACTGTACTGATACCCATGGCTCTGCTTTTTATAAGATACAGGTTTTCTTAATTAATGTATTTCTTGCTGCTCTATATTTTTCTCACTTTTAATTGTCCATGAACTTTAATTAAGCTCCTTCATCATGGCACACAGGTTTGGCAAGCTTCATATGCATGTATGTATATATATATCTATATATATCTGCTCACCCAGCAAGATGACACAAGTTTGCTAACTATAAAAATTCTATTGCTTCAGTTCATGTCTTGCATAAAGTAGTTAACAATAATACAAATGAGATAGATTGACTTAGGTTCATTGCTCTTAGCATAGAAAATTTGTTTTTGTTTTTTGTTTCAGCAGAGAAAATATGCTGGTTATGAATAATTAAACTAGCTTCTGCATATTTAAATATTTGTTTAATACTTACTCTGAACCAAGAGCTTTAATTCTTCTTTGAAAGGGCCAGTCAACAGTATGGTGCACTTACTCACATGTACCTATTTCACCCTTCTTTGACATCTTTTTTCACATACTATCCATAGTTAAGTTTACTTACATATGAAAAAAAAAAAAAAATCCTCTAAAATGTATCAGAAACATTGCATTGTAATAAAAAAAACCCTGAATCTAGTTGGTCCTAAAGCTCACAGGTTTTTAAGGGTTTCTTTTTTACCTTCTATATCTCGTTCCTCTCATATTAACAAATATAGCTATGAATTGTGGGGTATGAACTCATCTTATTTGCTTTAGATTCGTATGTGGGAAAAGTGATTACCTTATTATTCCCATTTCTAATTACCTGGAGTTGACCGTGTAAAAGAAGATACAGCTGAGGAATATCCATCTGAATTTTTCTGGAGAAAAGATGGCAGGCTAGATGTAAATGGCCCATACTTCATACCTAATTTATTAAATCATATTTTGTCCTGTTTAGACTTATGTGCAAATGATACCAAGCCTTTTGGCATGTCACATGATACCTCTTTAATTCACAGAACACAACTACTTTGCCATTAGCCATCAACTGCTTCAGTTCAAGGAGTTTGTGTTGAAGTGCTACTTGAGCAGTGTTCAAGACTGACACTAATCAAGTAGTGGTGTGAAAGAATTATGTGATAAACCACCAATATGTCTGCTAAGAATCCTGCAGAAATTACATTAAGAAGATACAACTTGAAGTTCCACAGTCAAACACATAAAAGCTAGGAATCACCAGAAATCTGTGTCATAAGTTAATTCATTACTAGAAGCTTCTATTGGTATGATTGCAATGGAAGCGTACACCCTCTGTGGCAGATTCAAGGTTGCAACAGCCAACTGAATACTTTTGTTTTACTTACACCTGAAGATTGCCTACAATTACTAAGATTTACTTTGCAGTCTTGTTCTTCGAACTTAGACTTTCTTGGGATGATATTGTAATTATTGCAGGATGCACTTGTATAAGTTACACCTACATGGCGTACATGCACAATCACAGTTTTCAACTCTTAGAGGAACATTTATCATTGATTAAGTGGAGCTACTTGAATAAGAGCTTTAATCTTATTAGATTGCCTGTCTGAACCCTTAGTAAGGCATCCTACATTAAGCCCTATTTCTGAAACACACATTGTCCTGTCTAGGTCACATATTCTCTCAGAGAAAGAGATGAAATGTAGCTTCTTAATTCCTGCATCAATACTTTTTTTAGAATCATTTAAATCCTTAGAAATGTACTTAATAGTGCCAGAAACTAATCATAAGTTCTTGCCCTTTGAAATGTAGGACAAATGACCACAACCAGAGATATAATAAAAATGAGAAGGGTAGGAAATTTCAAATAACACAGGAATTATTTTTTTAAGTGCTAGAGAAGGTTTTTAATGATTTAATTATCTAAAGTGACACTTCTCGTTTTTCTAAATTATACTTACTGAACCAGAAGAAAAAGTCAACAAAGGATCAGTTAAAACCTGACTGGCAACTAAGTGCAACACAGCCACTCCCTCACACATGCACCCGCCTGCTGGGAAGGAAAGAAGAACTTAAAAAAAAAAGGTAAAACCCATGGGTTAAGTTTAATCCATTAAATAAAATAAAAATATAACAATAAAAATAATAATACTTGTAATGAAAATAAGACAACAGAGAAGGAGAAATAAAAATGGAAGACAAGTGATGCACAATACAATTTCTCACCACCTGCTGACTGACGCTCAGCCCAACCTAAGCAGTGACTGATCCTTTCCAGGTAACTCCCCCCAGTTTATATACTGACCATGATGTGCTGTGGCATAGAATATCGCTTTGGCTAGCTCAGATCAGCAGTCCTGGCTGTACTCCCTCCTGGCTTCTTGTGTCCCTCCTCATTGGCAGAGCCTGAGAGACTGAAAAGTCCTTATTTAGGGTAAGCACTAACCAACAACTAAAACATCAGTGTGTTATAAACATTATTCTTACACTAAATCCAAAACACATTTTTGTACCAGCTACTAGGATGAAAATGAATTCTACCCCAATTGAAACCAGGACACATTTATATTTTTATTCTTTGCTTATTTGCCTTATTTATTTTGTAGTCATAAAAAAGTATCAAGACAAACTTCCACCACTGTTTACAGCAATCAAATTCTCACATGAGATTATCCAGAATCTTGAACATACTGTTTCCAACAACAAAATTTATTTACTCACTCCAAAGACAAAGGACTAAAACATTAGAAAACTTACTTGCATAGAGTGAGACTGAGCTTTCAAACTTAGTCTTCTGCTAGGAGGACACCAGGGACAGACAGTCGGATTCTTTTTTTGCTTTTCCTTTGTTGTAGGGAGGAGACATTTTACTGCTTTTATAACACATGGCTTATCTTCCCCTTTGTGTATTGGCTTATTTGGTATATTACAGAAGGCAGAATTAGAGTTCCATATATGCCTTATGCATGTCCTTTCAATTTAGAATTACTTAACCCAGGGGAAAATATAATACTGCCACTCCTTGTTCTTCTGCATGTTTTAAGGTTCATCGTACTGGTACTGAAGGACAGAGGATATATGATTTTTTACTCATTTCTGTAGTTTCAGGTAAGGTCAGTCACAGTTTTACCTGTACCATACCATTACTAGATAGAAAACAAATCATTACAGTGTAATTCACCACGTTTTCACAATACACTAAAAGATAAAGATCATAAAACCAATTCATAAAAGATGAACACTATTTGGAAGCAAAGATCAGAGGCATAAATAATGTTGAAATAACATACCGTGAGGTAATCTCATGACAATTTTCTGCTACAGCACTGAAAGGGTTTTGTAGAAGATGATTTGTCAAGGTAGAACACAACTAAATGTATGACTACAGCAGTCTGGTTTATGTAAAAAAAAAAAAAAAAAAATAAAAGAGGGAATTCTCTAATGAATAACTGGGATGAGAAAAACTCTCAGCCATGGGCATTACTTTGAGCAGATAAGAGAGAGAAAGATGCTTCACAGTGGGCTTCATAAGCCTGCAGAGATTCACAGTAGATTCACAGAATTTGTTCATGTTATTCTAAGGAGATAAAGCTAAAGACACAGCAAATGGAGATACAACTCTTTTTTCTCTGCATCTGTGTATGACTTAAGCGTAATGTTGGAAGCATTTTTAGAATAGAGAGGTACCCATCAAGTGGGAAGAGGACAGACTTGCTGAACATTTTAGTCTCTGCATATAAGCTATTTGTTTCAATGACTGGTTGTCATTCTGGGTCACTGCTGATAAAGATCCGACTAGAAGGGAGTAAAAGATTTACCCTAGATTAGGTAGTGCCTATGTCATTATGAATTCTGCTTTCAGATTCATGCAGGTGGCATGAAAGTTTATAGGCGGCACACACTGGTGCCTAAACAAAGGATCAATTTTGTTTGGCATTTTACCAGACTTTATAAAGAAGTACTATGTCATATAAAGTATAATATATAAAGCTCTTTTGGGGGAGACGTTTAAAATTTCCAACAGATACTGAAATAGCTAATCTAATTGAATCTGTAGTGCCTGCAAAATGTCAGCTCAAATACTATAAAACATTGCTGCTGACTTATCTAAAACATGCTTACCTTTTTTTTTTCAAAGATTCATAATATGCAGTAACATCAACTGTAATATAACATGAAATATATTTTAATGTGCATATTAAATTCTCTACTGAGAGGTTTTTTTGCTAAAACAAGACTTTAGAAGCAATGGTCTTTCTAAGCAAGTGATTTGCCGGTAATTCATCAGTTTCCCACTTTCTCTTCTCCAAAATAATACAGCAATAAACCCTTGAAAGCTACAAAAGTTTAGATTTCCATCACTGTCATCTTTGTCATCCTTTTACTGAGATTTGCCTGTCACATTTCTTTCTGTTTTTTACTGTAAAGCCAGATCCATAATGGGACTGGTTATGTATTTTGCATTCCAGGTGTCACTGGGTAAAATATGTAAGCTATATTAGAACTGTGATACATTTGCAGATCAAGATCCAGGTTTCTGATCATTTTACCATGAATGCCCTCCTTAGCTGATATATTGGCTACATAGCTAATGAAAGTAGAGAATATTCCTTGCATTTAATTTAACTGACTTCTGTTTCTATTCTGACAGTCAACATACTGCCTTTGGAGACTTCAATTTGAATTTAAATTCTCAATGATTAGGGAAATAACTGCACTTTTTGAGTGCTTTTAATACTGCTGCAATGCTAAAAGCTGGGGTATATATTTTCTATGGTATGAATTTCTCTGATATAGGTTTTAACATCTACAGGGGACACATACATGTACCTCTAAGTCAGTCTAAACTGCTTCTATAGACAGAAAACAGGCACTTCTGCTCATTTCAGCTGACACTTTTTAGATATTTATGTTGATTCAAGATAAATTACTCCTTAGCATTGTAGAGAAGTTCCCACTGAAGTTCCTCTTCACTGACTACAAAAAGAAAACTTGGCATAAATGGTTGACATTTTGGTGCCTAGAGGTTAAACTGACACCTTTGGCTGGACAAAACCTACTCCAACAGATCTTGGAAGAGATGAGCCAGAGCCTATCTTCAGAAGTATGACTTAGCTGCCAAAGTTTTCAGCTTCAGTCCCAATCTTAGACTAACAAAAAAATGAAGAGTTATCTCTCTTTTTTTTTTTTTTGGTCTTACTTTAGGAGCTTTCTTATTAGCTTCCAGGCACTCAGGAAGATGTATTCTCTCATTTATATCCATAATGTTCAGTTTAAAAGAATACAGTTTTTAAAATTGGACTATTTGAGCAGTTCTTGAAGAGCAAATATTAATGTTGAACACGAATCACTCACTGACTATGAAAGGAAAGTCACTATGATGACAGGGTCTGCATGGTCAATGACCACATTTGGTCAGAAGAATTGCATTCCAGATGTTTTTGAAAAAGAACATAGTGGATTGGGATGCACGGTTAAACTGCCTAAGGTAAAAACTGTTCAATATTCTAATAAGAAATAGATGTTTCCATTTCTGTAGGCTACATTCTGGGTTTGGTTTTGTCTTTTTCTTCCCAGTGTACCAACTTGTGCTTCTCTTTTGTTTGGGCAACTCTTTCCATCCATATTACTCTTCCTATGTGATAATGAAAGCAAAGTAAAACCAAAACCATTTGGTATACAAGGAATGAGCTATATGAACTCATCTCTAGTAATTTCTTTTTAGCCTGAATTGGTCCTATGCAGCTGAATACACTAGTGACATTCTGCTCAGAATTCTTTCAAATTTCAGGTTCCTTAATCTAATTATGATGTTAGATTTATGTGAACATTATCTAATACTCCTTTACTCACTCACCACAAAAGTTAAGGTGTAGAATAAAGTACTAATCTCTGCAAATAAATTAATTTTTTAAATCACTTTGCCACCTACCGAGTTTTAAAGATATTTCTGACATGCTTATATACCAAGACACTTAAACAGTACTGAGTGTGAGAAATGAGTACCAAGTTGAACACATATCTCACCACTTCTTAGAACTGCATTGAATTGCACACAGCAGTATAATGGTCTGATATGATATTCATACAGACGCCACACTACCTACCATTGGCTCACATCTGAAGCTGCTCAAAACAAATAGCCTTTTTACCTCTTTGTAGTCTCATCATTCTTCCCATGTATTTGTACCAAGGTCAAGTAACAGAGGCAGAAAGTGAAATCTTCTTTACTTAGATATTGGTAGATTCAAGTCAGTTTCAATTGGGGTAGATACTCACAAGCAAATATGAATAAATAGACTCTCTCTTCAGAGCTGCAGCAACTCATTTTGAAGTGTGAATGGTTAAATAGTAAAGGAATTTATGTTGTTAATGTGCAAGAATTCCATCAGGGTTTTTAAAATCTTAATCATAGAATCATAGAATAGTTAGGGTTGGAAAGGACTTTAAGATCATCTAGTTCCAACTCCCCTGCCATGGAACACCTCACACTAAACCATGTCACCCAACGCTCTGTCCAACCCAGCCTTGAAGATCGCTAGTGAGGGAGCATTCACAACTTCCCTAGGCAGCCTATTCCAGTGCCTCACCACCCTCACACTTAAGAATTTCTTCCTCATATCCAATATAAACTTCCCCTGTTTGTTTGAACCCGTTACCCCTTGTCCTCTCACTGCAGTCCCTAATGAAGAGTCCCTCCCCAGCATCCCTATAGGCCCCCTTCAGATACTGGAAGTTTGCTACGAGGTCTCCACGCAGCCTTCTCTTCTCCAGCCAGAACAGCCACAACTCTCTCATCCTATCTTCCTTATATTTTTTCAAGAGAACCTATTTAGGTTTATGATGGAGATTTTTGAAATCTTTGAGGCTCCTTGGTGCTCCGCTCTTTCCAACTTCCAAAGACTTTTTACATCTTGGTGTTCTAACATAGCACTTCAAGGGAGATTATCTTCTTTTCTACAGTCTTTGATATCAAATACGATAACTCTTGGTATTACTTAGGAAGCATGTGGAAAGAAAAAATTTTATTACTGACTCCTTGGCTGTAGAGAAGAGATAGAAAAGAGAGAGGGGAAAAATGTAGAAATGGAGAGATGAAAAAGCCAAAAGCTCAACTGTCTAAAGTAAGTGTCATGATTTAAATTTTAATAGGAATTGGGAAATTAATATATATTATTTTTAATTTGCTGTAGGAAACTTTTTATACGATACTTTTAACAGCATGAAATTTTCAGAAAGCAAGTTCAAAGATTAAATTACTTTGATGAAATCTATATTAATCAAATGAAATAAATTGTTCATTGGCAAATGCCGTTGTTTTAGTAGTGTTACATGACAATTTGAGCAAAACCAGGCAAGGATACAAGGTACCAAGTATTTTCTGATCTAAGAGTTACCAAATCTTAGTGCTGCCAATTACATTTGAAAAAAATCATATACTTCCAGTTACATTCATGTTCTGTCAATAGAAGATACGGTTCAGTGGTATCTGCCATTGTTTACACTTTTTCATCATATGCAGATAGCTGGACAGTAAAATTCAGTTCCATATTTGCCAAATACCGATTTTTTATAATTTCTTCTGTAAGCAACATTCCTTAGAATTACAGTGGGTAATCCAAGCAAAACCGTTGATAGCCCTCTTACTGAAAATTCCATTACTGTGATCAGTGTTGCTTCTGTCTGAAATGAAGGGTTTACAGATGTGTTCATTTTGTGCATTTCAACCCTGAGGCTAATCTTCTGAAGTAAAGCACAGACTTTGGATCTGTATCATCCATGTAGGTTGGGTGAGACCATCAGGTCACATAACACTGTTCTGTTACTTACTTCTCTTGTCATAAAAAAAAACCACCACCAAAACTTGGAATCTAGTATTAAAAACCAAAATATTAAGCACCTTAATTTGGTTTTCAGGAAGTTTTGCTCTTATGATTATGATATTCATACTTTCTCACTAAAGTTGTGGTCCAGCAGAACAGCTACCAATTCAGATCTGAGCTGTGCCCCACTTTGCAGGCTGCATTACGCAAAAGAATCAGCCTTTGCCTTCACTCTCTATTCATGCGGTTACTTTTCTCCTCCTTCCGTGGTTAAGCTTCAACCGCATATTTCTTTTATGCAAATACAACTTGTTTTTATCCTCCATCCACCCACCACCAAAAGTGTTATATTTAGACTATTGTAACTACTGATACTGGGGATAATATGGTTAGAGAAGAAAACAGGATGGAGCCTTAGGGGCAGCAGAAACTGTACCACTGTGTTAGGTTTTGTTAGGTGGAGGACAAGTGGTGTGACTGCTCAGCCTGCCTGTATTAATTAAAAAATATCTTCTCGTGAAAGTCAGCCATGAGAGATCTTATGCTGGATTCAGCTTTTGTTTGGACATTGCCACTCTAACCGGTTCTTGCTCCATGCAAATGGCTGTGCCTTCCATACTATGTGCATCATTAATAAGTTTAACACGTTCAGCTCTTCTGAAATTTAGTTCCAACTATTGTATTAGAAAGTACTTCATAATTTACTCTCATTCGCTGGTTTTTCATCATCCACTAAGAACTGTGTGACATTTCTTTCCTACTGATTGTATTTGTGATGTGTGCTTGAACAGCATTTCCAATTTGCAGTGCATTTCTCTTTATCTTATTTCCTGCGTTGATGTTTTTGACATGAGTAAGCTGTTACCCAAGTTTTCTTTTGATGTCTAAGGAGATATCGATCTGTTACTTTTCTACTCTGTAGCTTCCCCTTCTCTCTTCTTTTCTAGCTACTTAACCCCTATGGGTACTTTAAATACCCCTCCCAAAGGTTTTGATGGGATACCATTTTCATTCTTTGTGTGTTTTGTATTTTTTTTTTTGTTTGTCCGTAATTATGTAAGTTTTGAAAGCGGAAATAAACATAAATGATTGAGCTTTATCTATGAGTATGATTTCACTTCTTAACTCTTCATATTTTAAACTTACTGGATATATTATCCATATTATCTTGCAGTAGGCAGGCCCTTATGCAACAATGAGAAACAAGATGGAAATAGACATTCAAATATACTATCAGAAAGCTGTTCTGCTCCATCTTATCTCTTTAGGCCTTTGAATATAAGCTGATTCGTGGTTCAAGTTGGCTTCTATTAACAGTTACCCAAAAAATCAGATCAGTCCTGTCTTATCTGGGGATATGAGATATCAATATTAAGCTTGCTTTTCTTGACTTCTTTAAAGCCAAAATAAAGGATACTTAGTCAGTCTTCACAGATGAACAATTAATAAAACGAGAACGGAAGAAAAATACTTAATTATACTGAAATAATATAAAGATCACAGACTGCCTGAATTTGTGAAATGTGTAAAAAAACACCACATATTTGCAAATATATTTGTTTCCTTATGAAGTTTTGAAAACAGATAAATCCCTTACCACAAGATAAAAAAACAACTAAACCAATGTTTAGGCTACTCGAACCCATTTTTTGTCCCTGAGATTCATTCCTTCCACTCCTCTGTCTTACTTTAATGTAGCATTATAAATAATACAAGCAGCAATTCAGTGGGAACTCTGAGGCAGCCTGAACAGAAACTAATCACATGATTCCCAACAAACTGTAGATCATGCCTACTGAACCATAAATGTTGAAAGCAAATGTAAACAAAATTTGGGAGAGGCCACTAAACAATCTGGAGATGATAAAGTACCTAAACCTAATGGCAGCTACAGCATGTGCCAGAATATAGCCCTATTAAGAATAGCTTTGAAATGCTGTTTTTCACCATGTTTCTTCCATTCTTCAGTCTGTAATGCTGACCAACATCAGCTACTCTTAAAGAGTCTTCATGCATGTAAAATAATATGATTTCACAATGATTACATATTCATTCTACAGCTGGCTGAGTTTTTACATCTCCATTTGTCATTGACTATTGTGTCCAATTAAATGATTAGCTTTTAAAAACTGCAGCATATTATGAGAGTGAACTTGTGTTCCAATGCACTGAGTGATGCAGAAACAAACTCATTACAGCATGTAATTCACCCATATTAAATAACAAACAGATGGCTGCTGTAAATGAGAGCTGCTTTTTCTCTTCAAAAGTGCCAGGAAAAAGGTGTTTTTATTTATCTTTGTTTCCAGCTTCTTTCTGTTTTCTTGACAAGTGGGCAGCTGGTTGCTGAGGTTTTCAATTGGTGCAGAAGAATGAAAAGCCTGTTTCCATTAATTTCCCCATAAAATAAGTCTTTGAATCATTCCTGTTATAAATGCATGTGCAGTAGCAAGCTGCTGCTTGATTAATTCACTTATTATGAAGATTTCATCTTTTATAAGAGGGCCTGCAGGTAATTTATCTTGTTTAGTAAGATTAGAAAAATGTAATTATCTTGATACCTTTGGACCCCTCTCATTTTAATTGTGTTCCCATAAATTTCAAACATAAAGATGGGATTTTTTTTTGTACAAATGTTCTAACATGTGGCAGAAAAAAGTGTTGAGAGAAAGATCTGCATAAAAACTTCTCAAGTAAAAAGCATTTGGGCTATATTTTAAAGGAATTCATACAAATAAAACCAGTACGCAGTCATGGAAGCACATACAAACACATTTCTAGTTCCCTGGTCATAGACTTTTATCCTGGGACATGGAGTTGGATGAAGAATTTAGTGATCTAATTTCTTTTTTTTCTTTCCTAATTTTTTTTTTTAATCAATAATACTTTTCACAAGGGAAGCACAAAATTTGTTCCGTTTTTCAGTAATCAAGTTAAAATTATGTTTGTCTTCATATATGCCACAACAGTAACAAAACAAAAAAAAAAAAAAGGAGATGTATGAGCTGAGGTGTGCCTGCTGAGGTGCATGTAACAGCAGCTCTTCTGAAAGTCTCCAACATCCACTAGATGTTAAATTCCTCCTCTCCTCCTTATCTTCTCCTTGAATGCAAATTTGAAAGAAATCAAGATCGAGAATTCTTTCTCTTCAATATATTTTTTTTTCTTCTCAAGTCAACAATTGGGGCATTTTTGTTTTCTTACATTGATTTATTTAGTTAGCTGGTTAGTTAGTTGGTTAGTTACTGTGGCTTTTTTAATTGATCTGATTTCACTTTATGTGATTCTGGAGGACTGATTTTTTTATCTTCTTTTACTTGGTTTTTAAGTACCTCTTGGCTCTTTTCCCCATCCAAAAAAGTTCACTCAAAGCTTCCCATGTGTTTCTTTTTTATATTAATTTTAATTCAGAGTGGTTGTTACAGCCAATTTCCATAAAATAGAAATAGGAACATAGTTAATACGTAACTGCACTGTTTAGTAATGGGTCATTTAGGTCAGTCATATCTCTGGCTATATCCAAAAGCACAGGTTGAAAGAACACAAGAAGATGCCAAATGTATTGTGTCACATTTGAGTATATTTTTTCAGTTTTCATTGTCTGCAGCTAAAGGATACAAATATTCAGAAAACAATGGATTATTCCAGAAATTCTCAGGTAATAGCTCTATTATTACCACAAACTGCAAATAGATGTATTAAAATTTGACTGTCATAAGCCTTTTAACACTAAAATGAACAAAAAAAAGTCTCAGTGTGTCTAGAGTTAAGCATTTCAGGATTCTGCATACGTATCCTCTCAGCTTTTGAGGGTTTCTAAAGCAGTCATTTGAATGCTACTGAACTGAACATTGTAAGAGATGATACTGGCACCACATGTAGCAATGTGTAAGGAAAGAAATAGTGAATCACAGGAAGTAAAGAGACTTACAAGAATACGCAAACTGTACAAGGTTGAAGCTGTGAAACTGAAAAATGTGTACAGATGGTTGAAACGTTTCAAGTCAGGTGAGACTGACAATTGTGACAAACCATGATCTAGGAGACCTGTGTCAGCAACAACACACATGAATGCTGAAAAGGCTGAGCAGCTCATTAGGGAAGATTGACTAATAACCCTCAATGACCTTGCAACTGCTCTAAATTACAGTTCTGCATCAGCATGCTGTATTGTGCAGTGGTCTTCTCTAAACTTTTTTCATGCCACATCCTATGAAATCTCATCATGAGACATGCATAAACTTGTGACATCACTCTTCAAATCCCAACTGAGTTAAAGGCTAAATTGAAAGAGATATACTTAATTTTAACAGAATTTATTACTGCAAGTCATCTTGTACTTTCTGAATAATCATACATTTTGAGATGTTTTATATACTTTATAGGAGTAATAACTGTGTAACCATTGGGTTCTAATTGCCAAATATTCTTAGTAAGGCAGAATTGTAATTAAAAAAAAAAAATCACACTACAGAAGTCAGCTGTATTCTGTAAAGATAGTATAAGGCTACTAAGAGTAGGCACACAGGTTCTTGTCAGTCTGATGGAGGAGTAAGTTAAAAGCTCTTATATTTATCCAAATATTTTCCAGTAAGCTGCCCACTGCAAGTGTGTGCTCTACATGTTTTATCAAAACAAAGTCTAAACTGCTGTAGGTTCTAGAGGTTTGGAAAGTATATTTTTTATGTCTGATGTATATTTAATACCTATTTTCTGTTAGTGTATGGTTATGGCACTTTCTAATTGACAATTACAGAAAGGATGAAGTTTTGCTTACAATTAAAAATAAATATGTTCTTTCTTATCTCTGGAGTTAGAAGATAAAAGCCAGTTGGTGCAATTATTTAACAGTGGACAGATTAAAAAGCCTAGTGTGTAGGATAAATAATATACTAGGACAAATAGGAGTATTTTGCACTAAGAAAAATTTGGATGTTGTTGGTCTTTAATATCAAAAGCAGCCAACTGGAGCAGAGCAAGACGACAAAGCCTAGATCTTCCACAACATGTAATCTGTGCTTTAAGCTAAATGTCATCTTAACACATAAAATTTATAGTCCATTCTCTCTAGAGAGCAAAAACATTGATATATTAAATCAGCTGGTGATAGGGAAGACCAGAGGATTCCAAGTGATATCTACATCTATCTTGCAGCTCTGGTTGCAATCAGCCTTTAGCCTCAGTTCATTGCATAACTTTAGTTTTAATGATTTCATTTGGAAGGCCTAAACAAAGATTAGCCTTCCCAGTAGTAGTGAGTAGCATATTTTGAATAGCTAAAGAAACATACAAGATGAAACAGAAAAATCCCAAAACAAAACAAAAAACCCTACAGTATAAGACGCAAAAAAGATACTTGAAATGGAACATTATAAGAATGGGTGATTATAAATATTCTATCCTACCTGAATGATGAGGACTGAACATAGACCACTATTTTCTAGTATTGCCTGGAGTTAAACCAGAAAACTTTCATGTCTTTACAGCTTAGGCCTCTATTTCTTATGTTCAAAGCATAGTCCAAAAAATTTTCCATTTTCTGGAAATGTAGCCATTTGGGTGACATTTCTATGTCTTAGATCTATATTGCTTCAACTCATTGTGAGAGAGATTTGGAAAGTCAGCATTTCATAAATGAGAAGCTACATTAGATATTAGTCTGTAATTACTAAAAACACAAGGAAAGTTTTCTCAAATTTGTCCACAAAATGCTGCTTCAGTAATTCATTAACTTGTTTTATTGAAACAGTATCTCATTGTTATTTGGGAATATCCTTCCAAAAAAGTTTGAATAAGGTATTGAGAAAAGAGTGACTGCAGAATCTGCTGATTTCTTTTTTGAGCATTCCCTGTAAGCTGGAATCTAACACTATTGAGAAAACTATATTCCCACAAAATTGTCTGTTCAGGCATTTAGTACACACAGGAAAAAAAAAGTGTTTAGGTTGCAACTTGCAGTCCTGTTTAGCAGCCACTGAAACCTTAAGCACTTACTCTCAGCACTGTATTGTCATCTGTCTTTGTCCAACACAGAGACACTGCATCAAATGTGGGGATTACACAATGCATACCGCAATTGCCCTTCATAGAGTCTGCTAGCAATAAGTAACCAATGTATTGCAATGTGTTATTACATATATCTCATATTTCACATTTATTTCACATATGCCTATATATATATACAACTCACATATGTGCGCCTGAGTATGTATGTGCATAGAAACACTCCAAAGATCAGTTACAAGATCTCTTTATGAATGAGAGGCAGGAGGTGCAAAGCGAACTCTG
>JANRGW010011103.1:0-10996 GCA_024733675.1 Psilopsiagon aymara | reverse complement strand
ATGTGCGGTAAGGACCGGGCGGAGCGGCCCGGAGGGGTGCGCGGGGGGCGGCTCCCGGTCCATGTCCGTGCCCGCATGAGCCGCGGCTCCCGGGGGCAGCCCCCTGCGGAAGGAGGGCGCCGGCCGCGTCTGCGTTGCCTCGGTTATAGAGATAAGGGCCCTCGGCGCCGTTATCTGGAAATGACATCGTGTTGTCCACCGGCCGCGGACGTTTCCCCCGGGGGAGGCGGCTTGCAACGGGATAGGGACTGGAAAGGGCGAATTGTGCCTAAACTGTGTGTGATTGAGGCCGGAGCCTACAAAAGGCAGCGGCCCGGATCCCCGGGAGGCGCGGCAGCGCTGGAAGCACGCTGCTCCCTCGGTGCGGGAGCCTTGCGGGCGCTCGGTGGTGGCGGTGGGTCTGGTTCAGCGGTGCTGGGGATGGCGGCGGGTGGCTTTGTGGGTTCTGGTTCTCAAAGCAGCCAAGTGGCACAGGAGCCCAAGCCCCGGTGAACGTCGCTGATATGCACGTTGTGGGAAAGGGACGTGGGTTTCAGCGGTAGCCTACGGTTGTATCAGAACAGCCGCTTCTGGGTGAAGTGGTGTTCCTTGGTATGTTTTTTAGGCGTTAAAACTTCTGCTGTGGATGCTCGTACATCAGTCCAAGTTTACTCGGTGTAGGTTGTGAGGCGGGCAGGTAAACATGATGTGGAAGTGGCTGCTGTGGGGTTCTGCCCCAGCTCCCACCAATCTGCTTGAACCCTAACTGAGCTTCCCTCCATTGAGCAGATGCCTTAAGAGCCACTGGTACTTTCCACTCCTGTTTGCTGTAGTAGTGCAGTGTCTCTGCCTCATCTTTTGGGCACAGGGATGTGATTTATCCTTTCTCTGCCTTCTAGCACGTTGTTTTCATGGCTTTCCATAGCAATTTTTTGCAGCTTTGACCTGTTGACTCTTCTTAGTTGCTTTTCCCCATTTCCTCCTCTTTCTTTCCCCTGTGTTGTTACGTGTGAAGTTAAAATGCTGCTCTAAGTAAGGTTGTGGGGTTTACACTGAGCTAGTTCCTTTCATTGTTTTGGGGAGATGGAACCAGTATCACCTTCAGCCTCTCAAGTCTGGAGCGCTATGAGGAGGCAGTCAGAAATTCATGCTTGTGTTTAACACTGTTAATTTGTGTTAAAGGTACAAAGTGTAGCAAAGCTAAGGCTGGAAGGGGTAATTATTGTTATAAATAGCTTGCTGCAAGAAGAGGGATGGTTTAGGTGCCTTGTGCTTGCCTTAGTTGAGGTCTGGCCTTTGAAATGTGCAATCTTACCATTATTCTCTTGGTCTTCAACCCCAATAAACCCTGACAGTGCTGTGGGTAGTTACTCGTGTTCAAGATGAAATGTGGTTTTTCCCTTTTTGATATTAGCAAAGTTCTCCTTGGATATTGAAACGTTATCTGAAGCAGGAGGAAAGGCATTAAGGATTGGTGATAGTTGAGTTTTGTTCTGGGAGCCAGAAATACATCGTGTGGTGAAAAACAAGAAGAGGAGAGCATTAACCAAGCACCTTCATGCAGAAAAATGAGCCTTGGAAACTGAGGAGCTTCGGAGCGCAGGAAGTGCGTGGCTGGAGGCAGTTCAGGTTCTGCAGGGAACAGGAGGAGAGCTGTTTGGAGTCAGAGGGTGCTACCACATGGATGGACTCTTGTGACTTGTGGTTAAGAGCAGTTGGCAGAAGCACAGGAGCACAGTCAGCTCTGCTGCTGCCTTCGCGCTCCATCCGGGAGCACAGGACAATCATCGGTGGTCTCAGCTCCTCTTCGGAAGCATCAATTGCGGTGGCAATTTGGGCTCCTTCCATCCAGCAGCAGAAGACTCCAGCGATGGAACAAGGTGAACAAACAGAGGTTTTGCCCTTTCAGCTCATCCTGCAAGTGTCATAAATAGGCAGAGCTGGCTTGTAGGTACTCCGAGTACTTATGCTAACTAGACTTCATGTTGCTCCTCACTGAAGTGACAGCAGTCTGCGTCTTAGAGTAGAGGGCCCTGATGTCTCGTGCTGTGAGCAGTTTAGTACTAGCTGTGGAGGCCTGGTTGCTTGTGAGAGCCCTCAGACAACATTTCTATACCTTAATTGTAAGTCAGGGTATACACTGCTTTATCTCGCTGTGCTGTCTGATGGGTGCACCATCCACATTCAGATTTTTATCTGTTTTGGGTAGAAGGTCAGTTACTAAATGAGTATTTTGCCTTATTAAGAAAAGATGACAATGCTGTTACTGTTACCTGAGTTCTCCCTGTGACTGCTTCAAGACTGGAATTACCAACGCAGCGATTTCAATGTAAGGTAATCTGATGTTCAGGTTTATGTGTGCGTGACCTTACGAAGTCCTGTGGTCTGATGTGCTCTTCCTGCTCGACAGGTAGAGGAAAGTAGCCTCAGAGTTTGGTTCCTTGATGCCTGGAGCAACCTGGGGGGGTTAGGTTTTAATAACGTTAGTGGAAAATAGGTTTTGCTCTTGGTATGTCTTGCAATTTGAAGACCTAGCTCGGTATAAATTGTGTGTGCTTTAGCCTGGATGCACCAAACCAGTTCAATGGCATCCCTAAAATAGTTTGGAAAACAGGTTTTTCAAGGTAGCCTGACTGTTCTGTAAATAAGTAAACCTGCCCTGACCATTCTTAAGGACAAAAAGCGATTGTAGAATTCAGGTCTTGTGTTACCAGTGATTGCTGAAGATAAAAATGGACTTAAGAAAGACTTGATTTCCAGCACAGCAGTGGGGACTGCCCTCCCGCCTGCCAAAATACCATTTGTACACCTGGGTGTATACTCCTCTGTGAAGCTCTTGCCCAGAATGAGTCCTTAGCACTGATGCACTGGTTGTTTACTCCAGGCAGGAGCAAGTCTGCCCTTTTTAGCTGGGGAGAGAGGTGTGTGCATGGGCAGTGAAAGCAGCATCCAGGGGCCAGATGTGGCTCCCCACAGAGGGGATGTTTTCCTGCTCTACTTTTTACCAGTGTAGACTTGATGAATTGAACATTGACTCTCCCGTATGCAGCTAGCAGACACAATGACCTCTGCTTGCTTTTGACCTTGTGCTCCTTCAAACCATGTGGAGTTAGGGTTATTTCATTACAGGGGGGTTGGCATGGTGTCCAGCTCTCCGAAGTGCAGGGCACCAAAGAAGAGGAGCCTGCTTCAGCAGGTTTTAAGCATCAATCTGGGACTTTGCTCTCAGCTATGAGGAGTATCGGTGAGAACTTGCTGTTTGCTGGTGTCTCTCCTGCTGTAGCTTGAAGGAAAATGTGTTTATTGCTTCCCCTGGTCTGTAACATGCATTACCTATGTGGTATTTAGTAACCTGCATCTGCTTTGTTGCAGACTTGAGGCCTAATAATGATCACGAGGATAAAGGATTCTTTGGAATTGCCAAGTGGATGCCCTGATAACATCGTCTGTTGTGATGGTTTGAACAGTGTATGGTGTGGTGTAAAGGAATCTGTAAATCCACCTCAAAGCCTTGCCCCAAGGCTCTTCTCCTTCTGTAGGGAAAGGATTAGGTGAAGCTATTCCTGAGTAACTCCCCATCTTCAAGGCACTGGAGGAGATAATTTCTTCTTACCTGGAAGTGGTGGTTCATTTCATTTGCCTGTAATCTTACCATGGAATAAAGGAACATGAGCACCACAAAGCTCACAGAAAAATGAAGTTCTCAGAGAAAGTATTTTTGGTGGCTGCCAACAATAGAAACTATGAATGTCCACTTGGTAAAAATGCTGTTTGTTGAAGTGTGTCACCTCTTTATAGGGAATTCTTTCCGTAGCTGTCATTAAGAAGGCCTAAGTTTTGTGCTTAGACATAAAGACTGCTTTCTAAGACAGAGTTGAGCTTCGCAAGCAGCTCAGTGCCTGTTCTGGGGATGGTTCACCAGGTTTTTCAGACAAACCTGCAGGAAAGGAAAGGTTTTATGTCCCATAGGATATTGTTCGAAGTATTTAACTTCAGACAAATCTATATAGAACTTCTTGCTACAGTGGGCTGTATTAATCAAGAATTGAATGATAAGCTGATACGCTTTGAATAAGAGTTTTGAGTCCTTATGTGCAAAGTCCTGTGTCAAGTTACTAGTTGAGATGTTTTACTATCTTGTAAACGTGACTGCTGTTCCAATCCTGAAGTATATGAGTGTGCTGAATATATATGAGAGCCAAGTCCTGAAGCGTGTGAGTGTGTTCCAGAGAGGATTATTGTGTTTCTGAGCCTGTCAGGTAGAAATTCCTGTAGCATGCTTGCTGCTGTCTTATTCCAGCTTGAGAACTCTCGATTACAAGCAGTGCTGGACCAGAATGAAGCTCAAAGGTTGGGATTTTGCTTCACAAAGCATGTATTTCACCTCAAGCAGTGCCAGCTCAAGGCTTGGCAAGGAAGTGTCATTAAATGTCATCCACACATCCTGGTTTTCTGTGATACTTCCTCTTTCTGGCTTCTTCCAGAGAGCAGGTGTGGTGTTGCTGCTGTAAACCACTTGTTCTTGAGTCATAGAATCAACCAGGATGGAAGAGACCTTTAAGATCGAGTCCAGCCATTCCACCGGCACTGCCAAGTCCACCACTGACCCATGGCACAGAGGGCCATAGAAGGCTTTGTCCTTAATTTTAGCCTAATATCCATTTGTTGGACATGGGGTGTTGCAGAAGAGCCACTTTTAGTGGAGGCTTCTCAGGGCTGAGATGGACCTCCTGGTGTGGTGTCTAAAACGTGTAAGTTGAGCTGAAACCAAAACTCCTCTTTTCAGGTCTGCTTAGGGACCTGAAGTTCACAGTTTCAGGACTGTGCTGCTTGGGGCTGCACCAGATGGGGACCCTGATGGAAACCTGCTAGATTGGCATTGGAATGTCATCCAAAGCAACATGTTTCCGTTGACTGTTGTGATTTAAATGAATTGTCACTTTTGACAGAAGAATTGGCACTTTTGTGTCCCAGTGCTCCCAATGGAAGCCATCAGTCAGGCAGCTCTCATGGTTGATTCCCCTTCACCTTTGGAATGCTGTAGATTGAGATGATTTTAAGCACAGGGATGAAGCAAACAGGGCTTTAATGTTGTGAGTTACACACACAACCTGTCTCTGGTGTATGGAGGAAAGGTCTGGTATAGTTTAAACTGCAAGGTAGAGTTGCTGTGAGCCCCACGTTACACCTCGGAGAAGGCTGCGCTTTGTAGCTGGCTGAAGAAGAGCCCTTTGTTCAGCTTTGGAGTAAAAATAGGTTCTTTCTTGAGCTGGTTTTGCATCCTGCAGGGCTGCATCACCTGAGAGCCCTTTGACTCAGCACAGCCACCTTCCTTGCTGCGCATTTACTCAGGTGAGACCAAGGGCTTGAAGTCTAACTCCAGAGGGATATTTTGTCTGCAGAGCCCCTGTTGGTGGCTGTTGGAAGAAATAAGTGGTTTTCCAAGCTATCACTTGGGTCAGTGAAGCACAGCAAGTGTTTGATGCTTTGGGTCTTTCTTTGCTCAGTTTCTGTTGAGGGCAATGGAATTGTGCTTAAAACCGGGAGTGATTAAATGTGACTGCGCACATAATAACCCAATAGAAAGGTGGTTGCTAAATGTGCATTGAAGCTTTCTCTGGCTATGAAGAGTCACAGTGTTGTGGCATGCTTGGAAAGGGGAAGATTAAATGCATTTGAAAATCTTTCCAGTAAATGAAACTGTTATTTGCACATAATTCATCATCAACAAATGTCATAAATGGGTGAGAAGCTTTCGAGTAGTTGATTTTAGCTTGTGGGTTAGGAAGTCATGCGTTTAGGAAAACTTGGGCTCATTTTCAGCAGCCTTTTATCCCATTTTTTACTTTCATTATGTATTATTTTCCCCTATTATCCCATTTCTTTTACTTTTCCCTATTCTGTTTATTTTTGACTTGTTTTCTCTGAGGTGAGCTCTGAACCCTCTTATCTCACTTGCCTTCCTGTTGATGAAACGAGTTCTTAGGCTTTGATTTTCCCTGTGACATCTCCATTATCACTCCAGCTATTTTCTTCTCAGCATCTAATCACTGAACTGACTGGGACCTGAGCCTCCCAGTGTTTACTTGGTCATCTTTGTTAAGTGTGTGTTAATTTGAAGTGTGAGTACTGCATTTACATGTTATTTAGTTGGCTTCCTGATGTAGTCTCTCTTTTCCCAAGCAGTGAATTCCTTGGTTTTGGAGGGGGGTGGGTGGTGGGTGTCATTCTTAGTTTCGTATTCTGGTGAATAATCTTAATATAATTGTGCTGTAATTAATAATTTGTTCAAATTAATAACAGTAATAATTGTTAATAACTGAGACAAATGCCAAGTTGGCTCCTTTCTAGCTACATGTTTGTAGTGCATTCAGAGCACAAGTAGAGTTTAACAGCACTGTTGCTGGGGCTCATTCCAGCTGAGCCGTCCCTTCCTGGAGGACATTGGTTTCTCCTTTCTTCCTGCTCAGTCCATGGCATTTTGGTGTACACTGCAGCTGTGATCTGTGATGAAGAATCAAGTTTTGGGTTGCTGGTTCCTTTTTCCTAGTTCAGGTGGGACTGAGCTGGTTAAAACGTACAGAGAAAAGAACTTCCCAAGTGCTGTCTGCTTTGGGTTCAGATTGAACAAGGATGTCCCAAGTCAGCCCTGCCTACAGGGAGATCGTTCTGGTTGTAAGCCATCTTTTTGCTTCAGAAGAGGTTGCAATCCCTGTGCCTGCAGCTGTGTGGAGCCTAAAATGATCTCTTCACATTTACAGATTTTATGACAAGAAACCAAGTTTCTCCCTAATAATTGTGCCTGTTCCAGTTTTGCCCCCCAGTCACTCAGAGAACACCCTGCAAGTGAAGAAGGTGCCTCTGTGCTCCCATCAGTCATAGAATCAGCCAGGTTGGAAAAGAGCTTTAAGCTCATCAAGTCCAACCACTCCCCAGCAGTGCCAAGGCCACCACTGCCCCATGGCACTGAGGGCCTCAGCACCCTTTGGGCAAGGAATTGTTCCCAGGATCCTGTCTAAATGAGGCTCTTGTGCTGCTGTTCACTGGGAAGGGTTTCCAGGAGCTATTTTCCTGTGGCCAGCCTGATGTTCAGCCTCCAGAGCACCTTAATGCTGGTCATCGGTCCCCATTTGCTCCAAAGAGCATTTCCCACTTGAATGGTCTTTGGTGTTGTGTCCTGGTAGTGGAATAACTTACGAGGTATCCATGTGCCTGAGCAGGATGGGTTATGCCATAGTAGGATAGCTGGAATCCTCTGAAGGAGCTTCAGAGACTATTGGTGCTTCTGGAGAGCTCTTTGATGGACCCAGCACTGTCAAAAAGAGGTTTGGGTGGGAATGGGACCCTTAGTGGAGAAATCAAACACAGGGAGAGGTTCCAATTCTGGAATTATTTAGTTAAATATAAGCAGCATTCATGGTTCACAGTTACTCGTGCTGGTTATACTCGTGCCTTCTGAAGTAGCTGTCATTAGAATGCCATGGTAGGTGATGGGAAGGGACATGTCCAGGACTGCTGGAACCCAGCCTGCCTTTTTGAAGACCTCTCCTGTGCTTGTTTTCCCTGCTTGGTGGTACACACTTGTTACTTACACGTGTGATGAGCTGCATTGGGTGTCTGGAGGTGTCTCATGAAGAGAGGGAGAGAGACTTTTCCAGCTGCCTGCTACCAAAGCAGTCTGCTTGATACTCCTGCTGTAAGACCTGGAAGTCATTGAAAGGACTTTAGGCATCCGGGATGTAGATGAGATGTGCATCCTTTGGTCTGGATGACAGCTATTTGGAGTCAGCTCGCTTGTAAACAGGGAGGCTGCTGTTTGCCTGAAGAATGCAGTTTTTAGAAACAGACTGAACTGAGTAGCTCAAATTGGAAACCCTCTTTGTGCCAGAAGGGTGGGGAGAGGAGGGTTTGCTCATTGGAAGTGTCCTTCAAAGGAGGTTTGTGACATGCAGCAGAGGTTGGTAACTGCGGCCAGTGGCTGAGTTGGAGCTGTGGATTGAGAGGTTTATGGAGAAGGCCCTCACCCTGCTGGGTAGTTCCTGGAACCAGCATTCAGGCTGAACGAGGGCCACGGGAGATGGCAGCAGCCGAGCTCCGCGCGTGGTTGGGATGTCAGGAGTGATGGAAGCGATGCAGATGTTCGTAAGCTTGGCTCCGGTAGTGTTGCAAGTGGTGATCAGAAAAGGCTTCAGGGGAAATGAAGATAGAAGCTAAAGAAGCCCAGCGGATAGCTCAGTTTTGTTTTTTTCCCCTTCATCTGACTGCATGGTTTAAGAAAGAGGAACAATAGAATGAGCATCTAACTTTTCTAGCAGCATGGAAGAAGGTAAGTGCAGAACTGGAGGGACTTTGCTGTGTGGTATTTGATGCAACTCCGAGTGGCCCATATTTCCACTTACACCATAAATTAAGACATCAGAAACCAAGAGCATGGCAGTACCACCAGGAACAAATCAGGGTGCCTTTAAAAGGACTTTGTGTGTATGACTGAGCTCTCTTCCCCTCACCTTCCGTGCACAGATGTTTGTGTGAAACCTCTTCTGCTTTTATCCCACACATATACTTTTCCCCATTAAAATATCAGGGAGAAATGGTAGATTTTCAGTACTCATATTTCCAGCATCCACTAAACGTCTTCTCATGCTGCTGCTTTATGGTGGCACCAAAGGGAATCTTTCTGAAACAGAGCTGTATTTGGCATTAGGATTCTAGGGATTTGTGTATCCCATCACTGCTTAAAAATAGAAGCCACAACTTATCTTCCTTTGCAACCTACAGGAAAAATAGCTCCATTAGTTTGAGGGTGTTAGTTTGCATGAGGGAAATGGGGTTTTTCTTAGTGAGTCTGTGGGAGGAACTTGGAGAAGTTATTTGAGGAAGAATTCCTTTTGGAGACGGTTCTCCAGCGTGCAGAGCTCAGTGCTGGTGAACCTTGGCTTTTTCATCTGGAGTCAGTAGTCAAGGCGGGGTTGGACTGGATGATCTTCCAGTGTGTGAAGGGGGCTGCGAGGATGCTGGAGAGGGACCCTCCATCAGGGCCTGTAGCGATAGGACATGGGGTGATGGGTTCACACTGAAACAGGGGAAGTTCAGGTTGGATTTAAGGCAGAAGTTCATCCCTGTGAGGGTGCTGAGGCGCTGGCACAGGGTGCCCAGAGGAGCTGTGGCTGCCCCATCCCTGCAGTGCTCAAGGCCAGGTTGGACACAGGGAATTGGAGCACTGCTCTATGGAAGGTGTCCCTGCCCATGCAGGGGGTTGGAACCGGATGATCTTCAGCTCCTTTCCAGCCCAAACCATTCTATGGTCTCTTCAGCACTGGCAATGTCACTTAGATCCTCCACTGGACCTCAGGTGGGGTCAGGAGATGCTGTGAGCGTGGTGGTACCTTCAGGCAGGAGTTCTCAGTGCTGAGGCCTGTCAGAGCTATAACCCAGTGCTCCTCCTCAGCAGACAGCACGTACATCGTTCTCTCAGGTGTGACTCTGTTGTAAGACTGTGCTCTTTTCTCCCATACAGGAATCTTTGCTTACCTGAACTACCATGTTCCCCGGACAAGACGGGAGATCCTGGAGACCCTTATCAAAGGGCTGCAGCGCCTGGAGTACAGAGGCTATGATTCCGCAGGTAGCACTCGCTGAGCATCACTCGTTCTGGTTGGAATCTTGGCTCATAAACAGTGATTTCCATAGTGTGTTTGTGAATGGTTCCTACTGCAACACACGTTGGAAGTGCCTCTGCTCATGTGGCAGAGGTTTGGATTCACTTTCAGTATCCACATTTCTAGGATTATCCTTGATGCCCAGAATCTAATGACGAGATGACAAAGGGAAAACTCAGTTCTTATCAAGGGGATTTCTTGCCTTTCTTTGGAGGGTCAGCTATGGGGAGAAAGGGCAATGTAGAGAAAAATAGGGACAGTAGTTATCTAAAATACACTTTCTGTAATTCGCATTTTCTCTTCATACCCTGTGTGATGTTTAGGTGTGGGAATCGATGGTGGAAACGACAAAGACTGGGAAGCTAATGCCTGCAAAATCCAGCTTATCAAACAGAAGGGGAAAGTGAAGGCTCTGGACGAAGAGGTTCACAGTATGTATCTCCCTTCCATTCTTTTCCTTGGAGTGCCCTTCTCCTTCATGATTTGAAGATCACCTTCTTTGCCCAGGAAACTCTGTGTTTCCACATAACTTGTGTATAAAGTGCATGTGCTGTGAAGAACCCAATGATCCTGTGGACATTGGCACGACATTAGAGATAAATCCTGATTTCAGAAGACAAATGAGTCACATCCCATTAAAGTCAAGTAGACCTGAAATTTGTTTTAGAAAACACCTAAAAAAAAACCCCAAACAAAAGACTCCTTAAGCTGGGAAAAGGGAATTACTGGGAGATAGTTACCAGAGACCTGGAGCTTGGGACAAAAAGAGGAGTGCTCTTCGAAGTTTGTTAAATCCCTGCACAATGTGAAGGTTGTTGGATGGGGAGTTCGTGTGAGCTCTGGGAAGATGCTCTTCAGAGGAATCACAGCCTCTAGTTTGCATTTGATAGCTGCTGTGTTATAACTTCCCTTTCCTTATCGTGTGCTAGTGTCCTTCCAGGTGCAGCGGGCTCTTATCCAAAGGGAAGGTGGGATAGCTCTAATCATAGTGGACGGAGACTGTTTCCCTATCAGCATCGCTGTCCTGGTGCAACTCCCACCTTGACTTTGACATGGGGACACCCCCTTGGTACTAAAAACCTCTACTTCTGCCACAGAGCAGCAGGACATGGACCTTGATATTGAGTTTGACGTGCACCTTGGAATCGCCCATACCCGTTGGGCCACCCACGGCGAGCCCAGTCCCATCAACAGCCACCCACAGCGCTCGGATAAAAACAATGGTGAGTGGGTGCTTGAGGCACTGGCAGGCCTTAGAACATCATAGAATCATAGGATGGGTTGTGTTGGAAGGGACCTTAAAGCTCATCCAGTTCCAACCCCTGCCATGGGCAGGGACACCTTCCACTGGAGCAGCT
>JANRGW010011101.1:0-13744 GCA_024733675.1 Psilopsiagon aymara | reverse complement strand
ATGGAGCTTCTGCTTTGAAGGCAGGCCCTATTCCCATGGGCAACAGTGGGAACAAACCCTGGAGGGGTGGCACAGTGTTCCCTAGGGACACCAAGCCTGGCATGGGGAAGGTTCCCACTGATGCCAGGCAGAGGGAGGTCAGGGAGCTCAGAATCCATCTGAAGGCTTCCAGCACCTCACAAGGAAGGGGATCAGAAACAGGAGTTGGCAATCAGCCTGTAAAGGCCAGTGGAAATCACTGTGAGGCATCACCTTAAATAGGTTTCCCACCTGTGGGAGGCCAAGAACTGGTTTAGGATCTAGACTCTAGGTCTTACTTTTCTTCCTGAAGGAAATGAGTGAATTAGAGAAGAAATCAAAACTGCAAAGGAATATGAGAACAGAGATAACATCTAAATGAGGAGAGCTTCTCCAACAGGTAGTAGACCACGAAACACAACATTTGGCAATGTATGAAGTCTGTTTCTACTTGAACTCTTCTGTTTTGCTATTACCTAATCCTTCTGCAAATGTTTTAATTAAGAATGTATTTTTCATCTTGAAATATCTCTCCCTTCCAGCCTTCATTTAAAAATATTTTGATGTGCTTATTTTTCAGCTTACTTTCATTAAGATAGCTTCCTTTCAATACTTGCCTCTTGAAATGTAGCTAGGACACAATTCTCATGCCTTTTTGAGCTGCTGGGTCTTCACTTTCTGGGAGTTCACAGTGCTGTGTTAATGAAGCAATTTTGACAACAGTAGAAAATAGCTCTTAACGTTCTTCTATTTAATAAAGTATCATTATGCACTTAGAATGAATTGGTCAAATATGAATCTTAAAAGGCAATGTCTGTGAAGGCACCAGAGAGGAACTCCTTGCTGTATGTCATAGAAGTAACTTTCAAGTAAGATGAAATAAATATTTACTTGAGAGAGAGAGATCCTCTTAAGATCTCTCAATCTGTACTTCCACTTGCTTCATCCTGGATATATATTGGAAAAATACTGGAATTATATTTCCTACAGTGTGCTTCTCTGGACTTCTCAAGATAGAAAATTCCCTTGTTAAATCAGGTGTCTCTAAATGGTCCAAGTTACACCTACAAAGTACATCCTGAAATCTTGTGTTTGAATAGTAATGCCCCGTGGACATAATTTTGGTGACATACTTAAAATGACCTCTCTTCTTCACTTGAAAAAAGCATCTTCCAGCTCTGACACTACTTTGTGCAGATAAAAATCTGATATATCCCTTTATAATTGAAAAAAACCCCACCCCAAAACTGTAGTTCTGTTTGTATTGAAACCTGTAAGCCATTAGACTGATAGAAATTTTCTAGAAAGACTTGTATGATGCAGTATGTAGCAACCAAACTAATGTTTGTTTAAGACACCCCCCAGAAAGCAACTTGTAATGGACTACTGACTGAGAATTCCTCTAAACTACTGCAGTTTGGGAACTTCAGCTGCAGGCCACATCTGTTTTTCTAAATAGGTTTTCTGGATCTTTTGCTTTGTAACAGCTGTTGACTACACAATACTAATTGCTCCCCTGAACAATAGGTGTCTCTATTGAACTGCTTGGTAGATAATGAAAATAGACTGCAAATGTAAGAAAGCCCATCTTCAAGTTCTTCTTTTCTGCTAGGCATCTCCATTCAAAAGGTTTATCCTTTACTGACATTAATAGACTCTTTTTATGATAATAAGTGAAAATTACTTCACAATTACTTCAAAAGCAGTAATTATGTTTTAAAAACAATACCTAATTTCTACTTAGATTTGTTTACCGTTGTCTGGAGCCATTTTCATTAAAGAAATTTTACTGTCAGACTGCTGGCAGACCTCTAAAGTAAGATGAGAAGGCTCATTTCTGTTACTGTCAACCTCATTTTCACTTCGAAGTATTTCACCACCTTGGGCAGCACAATGTGGAATCACTTCAAGAAAAAAAGGTAAAATTTAGTGAATAGCAACTTTTTTAGGGCAGAAAACCATTTCTACTGCATTGGGTTCCTTCTGTTTTCCAATCAGAATAGTAAGTGTACTGTATAGAATTTTCAAATGTAAAGATAGGCTAATGAAAGGTACTTACCCAGGACATAAGATCATGGAATCGTAGAATGGTTTAGGTTGAGAGAGACCTTTAAATATCAGCTCATCCAACCTCCTGCCATGGGCAGGAACGTATTTCAAACTGGAAAAGCCTTTTATGGAATGAGAATGGAAAACGCAGTCACGCTGCATTTCCGTTTACGTGTATCCATTCCTTAGAAGATTCTGTGGTTTTGGTTTCTTTAGCTCAAAATTGCTGGCTTTGTCTGCACTGTGGTGTAAATAGTTTGTTTACAGTGCTGTAAGTATGTTTATTTTATTTAACTTGATCTACATTGAAAAAGTTGAGATTCACTTTCCTTTTATGAAGTAAGTTGCTGTGGATACACATTTCATTATCCAGTGTAAAAAACACTTTTTGATCTCACAGAACCATTGAATGGTTAGGGTTGGAAGGGACCAATACCCCTGCCATACAAACTTTACAAACAGTAACGAAAGCATAGCCTCTTTATTTTGCATTTTCATAGAAACATACTGCTTTAAGAATTTCATAGAGTCACAGAATGGTTTGATCTGAAAGGGACCTTAAAGATCATCCAGTTCAAACACCCTGCCATGGGCAGGAACACCTTCCACTAGATCAGGTTGCTCCAAGCGCCATTCAACCTGGCCTTGAATACTGCCAGGGATGGGGAAACCACAGCTTCTCTGGGCAGCCTGTGCCAGTGTCTCAAAGTGGAATGCTTCATGAATTTGCATGTTATCCTTGTGCAGATGACATGAGATGATACCAAAAAGTCACAATCTTGTAGGCTTTAAGATGAAAAATTATGAGTAAATTAGATAATTAAAGCCTGTGTTTTAGTTCAAAATGTCACAGAAAGTCAAAAAAGCATTGAAATGCCTCTTCACTTCCACTCCCTCTGTCCCCTGGCTTATTCTTCCAATCTTTTATGAATCTCTTTCCAACTAAACCTTAGGAAGTCCCCAAGGCCCTGCAAGCTTGGGGAAAAAAGGACTCTACTGAATGTTAAGGAACAAGAGCTCAACACAGTACTGGCTGTATGATACTGTACAATTATCTTTGCCCTGACACCCCATGAACATTTCCCTCTTCTTTACCCTAATAGTTAGGCATATCCCCCTGTACAACAGGTACTGCTATGTTTATATGTCACCTTGAAAACAGGTGTCTCTAAAATTATCTCACTGATTAATAATTCATTATCTAGTTGATTAATAATTTGATTATACTAAGCTTTCTAGTTCTTCCAGCCAAACAGCAGCTGGTCTAACCAAAATAATACTTTTTACTGTAAAATTTGCCTCACTGTTGGCTAACAAGTTTTGCATTTGGCGAACTAGCAATTAGTGGTTTCTAGCAATGCTGATAAATTCTTTAAGCCGTTAGTCATCTACTTGCTTAACACAAATACACTCACTGCCTAAAGAACTATGTTAGCTTGCTTTCCTTTTGACTATCCAAAAGCAGTCCTAGTTGCCTGCTCTTATTTTTCAGAATTATATTTATGAAGAAAAATACCATTTCTCATCACTTTTTTTCTTACTTCTGGTATTAGTGGTACTGACAAACTGTTACCAAATTGTCCTCAGTTCTAGATTACTCATATCTTATATCATTTTTATTTCTTTGTTACTGCTAATTTGCAAATTACCTCCTCTGTATTATTGGGTACTTTTATAATGAATCTTCCCAATTAGTCAATAGCTCTAGCTCAAGTGATCCTCTACTGAAAGCAGATTAATGTTTACCTCTATGAAGATGATGCTATATTGTGTCCAGATTAGTTTATTACTGGTAGGTGTATTTTTATGTCAAAAGAGTTGTTGCAGTGACCGGAGCTGGTGGGGGATTAAAAGGTATAACTTCAAGTCAGTTTTGAACTCCCTTTACTATCACTTGGATATAGTTACATGATACAGTTGCATTAAATTAAAGGAATCAAAGCTGTGATTCTGGGAGCATTTCAGACATTTCTCATCAGTTTGAAACTGATGCTATGTGCTGTTGCTCAACATGTGCTGCTATAGGTCTGAGTAAAGTGCTTTTAAGTCAGAAAGTTGCTTTTCCCACCTAAACAAGCAGCTGGATCCAAAATGTCCTATGCAATATTAATTACTTGCTTTGCTCTCTTCCATGGTCAAATAAAGGGAATTACAATATTTCTATTGGATATTTGTAAGAGAAATTGATAGAACAGTCCTTGGTAGAAAATTACTTGAAGATTTCTACTAATTTCAGTTACAGGAGCAACTTCAATGGCTTTGTCAGGTCAAATGATTAGACCCACTGTATTTGATTTTGTCAACTCATTTTTGGTGATGCTCATTTGCTATGTAGGGAATGACCAGGGCAGGAGGGCCGTCATGCACAAATGTCTTATAGCAAGCTTTTGTTGATGCAGGCAGTGGGGTATCCTCCAGAAACTCAGCTAAGACACCCCTTCCATGACTTCAGCTGCCTCATGACCTGCATCAGGCAATGACAGTCATGGTGTAAAACCATCAGGGTAGCTCATCTTGGACAGGATTGTAGATATGACCCATATGTCACTACTTTTATCAAAGCAAGAGATGATAGGTTGAAAACTGTGATAGATATAACAAAGAGCAAAGTGTGAGGATGAAGAAAAAAGTAAACGTAGTACACTGTTACTTGTATTATCAAATACAATTATACTGCAAAGTATTCTCTGTGTTCCTCTGCTTAGTTGCAAGGACACTTACATGCTACCCACCCCTGGGCGGAAGGAGAGACCGGTGAGTGAATGACAAGCAGTACTGCACTGCTGTCAGTTACCTTTGGAGTTCCAGAATGTCATTTCAGTTCCTATGTCTGAGATTTTTCTGGACTTCAGCTTTCTCTGTTTCTTCTTTCAGTGATATGTTTTAGATTATTCATAACTGAAACGGCGCCTAGATAGAAACAGCAAACAAGCATGAGTTAATTTCATATGAGACAACATATGTCTCATTAAGGTAAAATGCATATGCTTGAAATCATCATAGCCACATTAATACATTGATCGTATCACAGCCGCCTTTATGTACAGATTCATTCTAAAATGTTTTCAGTTATTCACTAGTTTAGTGCAAATAAGTGGGTAAAAGATGAATAAATATTCTGATTTATGGAAGAAAGTCCAAAGAAGAGAATATACATACATGTGTTATTATATAGATACAGTTGCCTGTTCTACTGTATACATACATAATTATTAATACTTTAATGTATTGGTCTAATACTTTAATGTACTGGTCTAAGTTCAGACAAAATCTAGAATACCACAAGTATATCCTCATCCCATGGCACCATTACGAAAATACATATACCAAAGAGTAGCACTGATACTGCTAGTAATACAATAATGACATGTATAATGTTACTATGCATAATGAGCAAAGGGGGAACAGAAGTCAATAAAACATATATTTGTACCTTATTTTTTTCTGAATTCCTCCACAGAGTGTGTATCTTTAAATTATCCATCAGTTCACTAGACATCTCCCTCCATTTGCTCCATTACACAGCAGTAATAAAACACACAGCTAGAAGCAAGCAAACACCTTCAACTCAAAGCATGCCTCAAGCGCCCCCCATAAATGTGCACACACATACTATCCTTGTCCCTTGTATGACTGAAGCAAGACTTTAGTTAGTAAATGGCCAAAAGACTAGTAGCATTTCTTACCTCTATCTCCCAGTAACTGCTGAACATGATATTAATTATCAAAGCTTTTTTAATTTATAGTGTTTTGAGAATATTTTCTAATTTTTATTTTTAATTTTAAAAGATGTATTTCTCCACTAATTGTTCTCCATTTTTCCTGGTGATTAAGTTGCTCAAAGTAGAACAGTGGTATAATGAGACAAAAGTGTCTCTGATTGGTACAGTGGATCTTAATGATGATGAAACCTGACATAACAGAAAGCAGCTCACATGTATGTAAAACAGAATAGCCTAGCACAGAGCTGTTATTGTAATATCTGTCATGATATGAGAGCTGAATATTAATCATATAATGACTGCAAGCAGAAACCTGGATGCTGGCAGCGCAGTGTAATGCACTGAAGCACAGGAACATTAGTAACAGTGTGCTATGTGCGCATTGGCATCCTAAGAGAAAACTGGCTTTGCTTCTAGATCAGAATATTAGATACTATTTCCTCAATGTTCAGTTTTCAGTTTGGTATAGTTAGGATTTTTAACTCTAGGGCTGTTGTCTTCATGGGAAAGCAGAATGTGATGCTGTTAGTCTTACTGTGCTGCCTGAAATTCCAAGGGTTGACTTTCCCACTTCCCAGAAGTCCAACAGACTGTAACTGAAACCAAGTAATACCTGAGCATGCCAAAGACAGAATTCTGGGCTAAGCCTGAGGGTAAAACTTTTCCAGTTCTTCAGAGGGACAGAATTCAAGCGAAAAAACAGCATCCTTAGTTCTTGTCCTGATCAGCACGTCTTAGCAGATGTCATTCCAGCCAGCTCAGTGAGTAGGAACAATTTCTGCCTAGCCCTGCATGAGAAATTCTTTCCATCCTATCTGGAGCCAGTTTGCCTACTCTTTCTTGTGATTCCTCTGACTTTTATGCGACATGAGTACGCTGAGTAATTTCTCCTTCTCTTTCACCTCATGCAGTCTTTGCACAGGAATGTGTAGCTGAGAACACTGTAAACTTTCTGATGTACTCCATTGCAGCTGGGGAACATGACAGAGAGAACTGTAATACCCGAGATGTTAAATTTGCCTGTAACGGCCTATACATCTTTTGAGTGTGTTTTATGGGTGTTTGTACACTCATACCTTTGGTCAATGCTGCCTAGCAATTTTGTTTGTCTCTCTGCTACTCACTGAAGGAGAACTCTGGATTAAAGAATGACAACTTGCTTCAACTGTTCCATAGCCACCCTCAACCTGAATGATAAAAATGCAAATACCAATCATGGTAAAGGAAATCCTACTGTCTAAAATGTACACATGACTAGGAAACAAAAGATGCTGAAAAAGCATCCAATGCCAGTATCTGATTGTATCAGTTCCAGGTCTGACCACATCTACTTTCCTCCACACTTCTATACGTGTAAAAGATTATGCATAGGGTCTCTGGGTGGGTGCATAAACAGGGCTTCCAAAGCAGCCTGTCTCACTGTCTTGTGCAGTTTGTCCCTGTCCTTCAATCTCCTCAACCATTTCTTTCAGAGTACCTTGTATTTTAAAAATATTTGTGCTTAATAGTCATGAGAACATCCTGCCTCACGGCTGTGTGTCAGCAAGCTTCTCTACTTTGAGCCTTTCTTTCAGTGTATGTGCTTTCATACCTTTGTACAAATAAAGACATGTAGTATGGTCATTTCTATACTGTCCTCAAGTTCCCATCTGATTTCTAGAGGTACGTACCTCACCCAGCATCTGGAAGTCTGTGAAATTGGTCTGTAGGAGGCAGTTTGCTTTCCCACAACCTTTCTACCCTGCGATGATTTTTCTGTAGGTATTACAGTGAAGTAATCTAGGGAAATGAATTACTGGAACTGGAAGCTCTCCAATGAAAAATTAATGTTACTGGCTTGTGGTACCTAGCACCAGGTTTGTGCTATCTGCAGGTGTAGACTAGCAATCACAACAATTGTCACTTGGTGGAGCCAGATGACTCTGCAAATGGAATATGCCTCGAGTGGTTTACAGAGTCAGGATTTTAAATGACACAATGGAGAAAGGAAGTTGGGAATCAGGGGACTTCAATCTTTTGAGAAATCATAATTTTTACAATTTCTATTTTAGTTACTCAGGCATAGGAGATGCAAAGGTCTTGCCAGCCGAGGGAACAGTTATTACCTTTTGTTAGAAGTGCAGTAGAGACGCATTTGGTAACCTGTGTGCAAATGTGTAAGATGTCATGTTCTGGTTGTGCACATTTTAAAGAATTTCAGATTGTTGATGCTAAACTGTGCAATCCTTTCACTAATCATATGGGTTTTAAAATATATCTGCCATTTTTTCCATCTCTCTCTTAAATTCCCTTAACACAAGTGAGAAAAGACCTAATGCATTTACAGTGCAAAACACAGAACATCTTAAAAGGAAAAAATGAGAGGCTGCCAAATTATGAACACCTTCTCTGCACTATGCTGAGATTTGCACCTCATTCCTCACAGTATATTTCTTTCTTTTTCTGACCATACGTATGGGACATTTTAATTAAAGAAGTATTATTAGTAAAAGCTCCTCTGGCTTCTGTTTGTGTTATATTTATTGTAATTGCTGTAACAGAACTTAGGGAACTTGCATCACTCTCTGCCATCTTCAATGATCAGGAGTTATTATTGGGAGTATATGTGCTCTCTGGCATTTTTGTATCTTCCCCTTGTGCGCATTTTCTTTGTATTGAATTGCTCCAAACCAGTGAGATAAGGATAGACGACAGGTCTACTTTTGACCACACATCCTGACTGGCATATAAACACGTACCAATTCTTTCCATGTATTTTTTAGACCTGTCAGATCTCACACATTGAGAACAGACTATCAGTTGGATCCAGCCTACTGATTTTCTTCTAAGTATACTGAAAAGGAGAAGAGAGCTCTTTTTCTGGTCAGTGACCCCACATGCCAGAAGAGTCTGGTTGGCTTAGTCTGCAGTCTGTTGATGGGTATATCTTACAGGCAAGACAGAGAATAGGAGAGAAGCCAGAGAGCTGCAAGACTGCAGTTGAATGCCTATGCTCACCTGAAGGGGCATATCCTTCCATGCTGGAAGGAGAAGATGGTTGTGGTTTTCATGTTTTTGAGATGTCAAAAAGCCTGGCACAGAGTCTGGCTGTTTGCTGTAGTATACAAAAAGTTCAGTGTTACCTCTTTGCAGATTTTAAGAACAAAACCATATTAAGGGCGTTATTAAGTTCTACCTGAGATTTCTCAGATAGTTAATTATTTCTGCATAAATAGCATTCTTTAAAGGTGGATGAGTACATGATCATAAACGCAAACCATCCATGATAAACAATTTAATTTATTACTATAGGCAGCAACAAACTTTTCTGAAGAATAAAAACTACAGCATTGTCCCTGCCAAGGAAAGCAAATAGAAGTGAAATTTATATCTGTGTATAAAGAACATGCCACATATTATGGAAAAAGCAGAATGAAGTTAGTGATAAAAATCGACAAATATCAGAGTAAATGTGACTATATGAAATAAAGAATTGACTTACCCATGTACAGAAGGACAATGTGGTCTCTCTTAATGCTAGGAAGATGGAGTAGGGTTAGGATGAAAATAGATCATTGGTTCTGCATACCTGGAGTAGTTGGAAAGAGGCCCTGCGATGGCAGGAATTACTATTTTCAACTAGCATGTTGATAGTTTTTCTTACTCTCATGTGTGGCTAGAGCTGAGAACAGGGTTTGAATCTGTGCACTGCATGGGAGAAATAGCCCCACAATTAGCCAGGGAGGCTCAAAGAGTTGCAGTTCAGGTTGGAGAGGTCTCCTCTTTGTCTTGGGCCAGTTTGGGCTCACCCACATTTTTGGGAAGGTGTTCGTACCTTGGTGGCAATTTCAGATCCAAGTTTTTTAAGTGAGTTGATGAACCATGTTTCTGTGCAGTCCCATGGACCTAAACACACTGAGATGTGGTGCAGGAAATCCAGACTGTCTCTGTCTCTCTTAGGTGCAGTTATGGCATAGGGTCAGTTGTGTCAGGCCATGCAGAGTATTGAGCCTGGGGTTCAGGTGGGTTCATCAAAGGGCAGGAGAGCTCAGAAACAGTTGTGTGCCCCAGCCTTCAACATGACTTTGGAAGGCTTCTACAACTGCTCCTGCCCTACTAGTTGTCTTGACCAATAGGGCCAAGTGCAAAACTGTTGGTCCCAAGACGAGGATGAAGGTGTTCCTCCCAGTCAATTCAGTGCCAGACCCTTGCCTCTAGGCTGTGCAAGAATTGAGCAGGAGCCTCTTTGAGAGGGTATAGGATCACCCTCTCAAATTGAGAGAGTGATCAGGTATCAGAGCAGGCTGCCCAGGGAAGTGGTGGAATCACAATCCCTGGAAGTGTTCAAAAACTGTGTAGATGAGGCCCTCAGTGACATGGGTTAGTGGTGGTCTTGGCAGTGCTGGGGTAAAGGTTGGACTTGGTGATCTTAAAGTTCTTTTTCCTGCTAGTTGATTCTATGATCCCTGCGGAGTGGCAAGGTGGGCACTGGCCTGGGGCTGAGAGAAGAGCTCACTGCTGCCCTCCATGAACACTATCCCTCAGTGTAGCTCTGAAGGTTGTCCAGAAAGGAGGCAGCAAAGACTGGGCTGTGACAGTGGGCATTCTTATCTCTGGAGGGTCTGTCTGGTACTTGGAAGAAAGTAAATGGACATTCTCTGGCCTTAATAGCATGGCTTCATCATCTGTTTTCAGGCTAGTCATAGCTAAAAAAACCCCAAGCAACTAATTTCTTTTTTTCATACAAAGCCTTGTATTCAATAGAGTTTCTCAGCCTGTAAAGTCTTAAACACTTTTCCCAGGGTTTTTGCATAGTCATAGAGTTTTAGATTTCCCCTTGATTTATATTTTCCCCTTGAAGGGCAATATATGCTTTTAAGCTAAAATACCTCCTCTCTTTTTTATGCCTTTTTTTTTTCCTTGAAAAACTGTTCTCATGTCCTCTTTTCTGACCATTTATCATCCTTACTGCCCTCAAGTCAATATTTAGCATTTTCCCATCAGTGAATCCCTTTTAAACGGAACAGTCGGGATTCCTGTGGTGTACAAGTTTCCTGTTTTTCACTTCAAGCTCTCCAGCACTTTCTGCTACTGGTTTGGGCAAAGCTCCTCTATTTAAACTATGGTCTCCCTAGCAAAACCTATGAAATCATGACTGTGGAGAGGAAGCAGAAGGGTAAAACTAAACGAGCAGTTTTTAGATCTTGTTCATCATACAGCCTGTCAAGCTCCTTGTGCTGAGGTTTGCTGTAGTTTAGATTAGCTGGATTTCTTTTCTTTCTATGACTTTTGCAGTTCTGTCAAAGTACTTTGGGAAAGAAGGTAGTTGAAAGAAAAGCTTTCAATTGCTGTATCCTATAGTGGCTGATGTGGGTGCTATGTGCCCCCATTCTGTTGCACAGGCTGGGATCCTTGGGGTTTGGACCTTCTTTGACAGTTTCTGGCATTGTGCAAAGGGACCAGATGATAAGGATTGAGAGAGGCAGTCTGGCAAGTGAGATAAGCTTCATGAGATTCTATGGTTGTATTTCTAAAATGAGTTTTTGTTTTGTTCCAGCTGAATGTTTTTGTTTTCCTAGTTGTCATGACCATTCTAGAATAAACTGCAGTGTTAGATGTGAAGAAGAATGTCTGACTTGCAGAATCAAGAAAGTTGATGGAAAGAAGAATGTTTTTATAAAACACCTGATTTAATTGGAAAATCATCTTTCTCTCCAACCCAGTTTGAAACATAATAGAATCATAGAATGGTTTGGGTTGGAAGGGACCTTCAAAGGTCATCTGGTCCAATCCCCCTGCAATGAGCAGGGACATCTCCAACTAGATCAGGTTGCCCAGAACACACCCAGAATGACCTTGAATGTCTCCAGGGATGGCCCATTGCGGCAGGTACACCTGTTCTGACAAAAGCCCAGACAAAGCCCTGACAAAACAGAACAATACTTTTTGAACAGCTTTTGGGCCTGAACCAACCCATCATTATCAGATAGGTCATCTCTTTAAACTAGACAAACCTTAAGCTGTCACTTATCTCTCTGTTTACTTATTGCAGGCTATAGTTTTAATCTGTTAGCCACTTTATTTTGCCCTTAAAAAATTCTGATGCTCCTCCAATGCAGAAAGCAGAAGGATACATTTCTGTATTAGATAAGGCATTTTACACACAGATATACACAGAGGAAGGAAATGGGGTTCTTCTTTAAAGAGAAGGAAGTATGAAATCTGTTTCAAGTCTTGGGTTTTCTTACTTGTCTTCAGTTACTTTGCATTATACAAAAATTATTCCTGGCACACTGCTTCCTGAAGTGGCAGAAGAAAAAAATGGGAAAATTCAGTGCAAACTACTCAGTGCCCATTTCAGCGACATGATGAAAGCTCAAAAGGAAGGCAAGAAGCAGATTTCTTAATACAATGATATCACATCAACTTCTAATACTAGGGCTGAGCAAATTAGAGCTCAGACTATACTCTTGGGTTCAGTGCCAGACTACTTCAAATCTGGTCCAAGAATAACACAGTCCTGAGCTATCCTACAGCTTGTAGCAGCAGAGAGAAGTGAGGTTTTCATAGCTGATCCTTAAGTCATGCAATAGAAAATCTCTTCTTCCTCTCACAAAGGATATAAAGTTTTGCAGCAGTTTCAGAGTGATGGTAGCTTCCATTCAATGAAAAGTACTGGCATCAACCAAAAATAGCCTTTCTTCTTCTCAGACCTTGGCACCTCACCTTCGATCCAAAGTCAGGAGCTGCTACCACATGCTGAAAAGTGCCAAGGAATCAGTGTGTGCATGTGTGTGACAAGTAGGAGTGAAGGCCAAATGAACATCAGTGCAAAGTGTGCCTCCTACTGATCAACCTCTACTTAAAATACACATTGAACAAGAGGAGAGTTTCATCTGCAGCAGACACAAACCATCAACAGCTGAGAACAGCTCACTTGAATTTGCAGAAATCGAACATCTTGGCTCTGAGGAAGCCAAACATACTCTAAGTGTCTTCTGAAGCCCAGAAAAAAAGGAAAGAAAATCTTATTTGCTTCCTTGATGAAAATGAAAATATTACAGGCATCAGCCTCCTGGAGCTGCAGAGAGATAAAACTGCAGCATCACAGCTCATGAAAGTGATTCTGAAACCTGGCTTATTAGTCCAGCCTCTTGTCTTGTCCTAGACACTCATCTTATCTTGACATCTCCTGGTTAAAATCCTTATTAACCTGCTTTCCCACCAAAAAAAAAAAAAAAAAAAAGGAAAAACTGGGATAGCTGTTAGCTTTGTTCTGAAGCTGAAAATACTGTCATCATTTCCAGATCAGGAAAAAACAGGTGGGAAAAACAGCATATAGGTGTGTTCAACTGTATGAAGCCAAGGCTTGAGGCAAATCAGATTAGCAAGGCTAGAAATGTGAACAGTGATTTCTGCCCAGAAGAAATGAAGGAACTCGTGGCCACACAGGAGTGTATTGAATGAGATGTTCCCAAGCTGCTCGCTGACTCAGTCCTCTGGGATGCTCATGGTTTTGCATCCTGTAGGCTCTCCGCTGCTCATATTCACTGATTCTGGTCCACTTCACCAAGATGTGCTCTTCTTAAATTGTGGATTAAGTTTCTGTGTCATAGTTGCCAAACGCATTCTCGTGCCTTTTGTCAAAGCAACTGACAGTACCTGCAATCTCTCCTGCGTTTCACAGGAAGCAAGGAACAACTTCATCGAGACCACAGCCTGGGCTCTCACATTCTGCCATTAACTACAGCTCTACCTTCAGGTGGCACAAGAATCAGCCTTAGAGACACATCAATTATTTCCAGCTTTTTCTTTAAATCTGACTAGACATGACCCACATGGATCGCTAGCAGTGGGTAATAGTCAGTGGGACCGACTCGAGCAGGCAGCTTCTCTGCAGCATCCCTGATCCGAGCCCCTGGAAGGCAGCACACCTCCCTTGAGACCGGATCAGGCCGACAGATGGGCGCCTCTGT